>JAKSZT010054544.1:12043851-12056761 GCA_026826555.1 Tolypeutes matacus
GGGTGGGCTGAGGCTGGGGCTCCGGGTGGGCTGAGGCTGGGGCTCCGGGTGGCAGGCCCTGCTCCCACAAGCAGCCCCAGGCCCTCTTTCTCCACACTGAGCCCCTCAGATTGCATTTGACCAAGGGTTCTCTGGCTACAAAAGAAGGATGACCCCACCGTCCTGGGTGGCCCAACACCAACCAGCTCTCAGAGTTGCGTCCACCAGCCTCGCACCGAGTGCTTGAACCCACGTGTATTTTGGAGCCTGGGCCTTCACGTTGAAAAGGGAGATGGGAAAACTCAACCATCAGAGCATCTGGTGAAGCGTTTGGGGCAGCACAGCATCAAGATGATAGACGTATTCATCTTAGTTACCCCTTCCCGACCGATTGGGTAGACCATGGGACAATTGCCCAATTACATCAAATATCGCAGGCCAGCGGACTTATTAAATTGGTCATCCCTGCTGACTTATCTGTGAAATTGTGCTCCTCGGAGCTCTTTACCCTTCAAGGTCATGGCAAATGCACACTTTCTAACAGAATTAATACCACATTGGTGTGGAGAGGACAAGGGTCTTGGAATGAGGTGACCCTTTGGTTTAAATTCCGTTATGGTTTTTAACCTCCCAGCAACACTCACAGCTCCGGTGGAAAGCAGATGCATGATATGACCCCGTTTCAGCCACACCCAGGGCAGCGGGGAATGGCAGAAAGTTCCAGAAAGAGCTCAGTGCCTTTGCTGCAACACACCCAATTGCAGGGGTAACTTGTGGTTTGAAGCCACGTGGGACCACCCCTGGCTCTCATGCTTCGCCTGTTCACAGCCCACGGTAGAGCTGTCTGTAGCCGGGACAGAGCCACCGAGAAAGCAAGCGTTTGCCGGACTCTGCAGATTCCAGAAGTGGCGGGCACTGTGGTCCTGGCCTCAGGCAGTGCCCAGTTCTGCTGAAGAAGCAGCAAGTGCCACATGGCTTGAGGTTCATTTGGCACTCACTGGGTAGAAGTGCTTGGGGCACTATGTTTAAGCAAGAGAGGCCACCGAGGGCCTCCAAGAGAAAGCAACAGCCAAGCAGCAGAGAGACTCGGGAGTCAAGGGAAGACAGGTGGCCATCCTCAGAGCAGGCTCCTGGCAAAGCCAGGGAAACTGAAGCCAGTGGACTGGCAAGAGCAGAAGGTGTGTCATGTGTGCAAAGTGTCACAGGAATACACAGATATTGGAAGAGCAACACAATTGATTTCAAGAAACATTCCTGGGAGGGTGTGAAGTTTGCACCAGGCCTTGGAATAGGAGAAGGACTCTGTAGGTGGACATTTGAGGTCTAGAGAACAGCATGTGCAATGCTACAAAGATATCAAGGATTTGGGTTCATAGAGGGCAACCAAAAATGCCAGGCACCACAGGTGTGGGTGGGTAGGGTAGCCAGAACAAGAAAGACAAGAGAAACTAAATGCAGATTATGAATGTCTTCAATTGCTGTACTCTGGAGATTGAAGTTAACTCCATGGGCACTGGGGAGCCATTGAAGGTTTTATAGCAAGGGAATGGCATGAACTAATTTCACCTGAAGACAAAAGGCATGCACATGTTTTTGAGACAATGCAACCACAAAAAAAGACAAACTCAATAAGATTGCTGTAAATTCCGAAACCATGTGTCACAGGCATTGGTTTAAAACTCAAAGCTCCCTCAGCACCCCTGTTCCCAGCTGCTGGCCACATGGAGGTGGTGCCATCCCCTTCAAAGACTCCCTCCCAATTCAGGTTTGTAACTCTAACAGTCACACTTGTTCTGCAAGATTTGTCCTATTTCCCAGGCCTTTTACATGGGGGACAGGTTTTAAATAAAATAAAATTTCCTCTTGCTTCTTACAGATTGGACTTGATTAAATATTCCACTGATAAAGGGTAAGTAAATGTCAGCTTCAATATCATAAAAAGAGAAATGAGAGTTCATACAAGCATCAAAGCAAACAATCCATTTTCATACTTTATTAGAAACATTTATTGCATTATGACTACATTATATTAAGCAAGCAGGTGGAAAGGTGTCCTGTACATATCTTCAAATATCTTCATTTTTAAGATCCTCTCACACTAGTGTTTGGACAGATGTTTTATATCTAATAGAGAGGAGGCATGAGATGCTGCCATTTCAGCTACTACATCACCATCATAGTCCTACTTGAAGGTCAAGGACGAGCATCGTACCTCCTAACAATCGGAGCTGAATCACGTCTCCATTTTTTGGCTCTGTACAACGTGAGGGACTCTGGGCATGGATGGCAGGACTGGACACCGTTCAGCATTTGCCTAAATCTGCAGCTCATTTTCCAAGTGTACTTGTGAATTTGTCCAGTCCCTCCTTAATCTGATAGCCACGAAAGTCTGCTCCAGAGTCTACAGCCAAAAGATAAAGACAAGCCTGGGTTTTCCCTCTGGGGCCCACAGCACTTTGAAAATCATTGGCAGATGATCTTAAAGAGGGGATTTTAAAGCCTCCCTATATTCGTCATCCACTGCTGTGTAACAGCGTTGCCATAATGTCAGTGGCTTGCCATCCTGCGTGTTGACCGTCTCACAGTGTCTGTGGGCCCAGCTTAGCTGGGTTCTCTGCAAGGCTGAGTTCCAGGTGTCAGCCAGAACTGGCTCATCTCAAGCCTTGACTGGGGAAGGGCTGGCTTCCAAGCTCCCATGCTAGTTGGCAGCATTCATTTCCTTGCAGCTGGGTGTCTCAGTTTCTTGCTAGCTGTAGACTATAGGAAATAGTGACCATAGCTCCTCACCACATGCTTCTCTCCACGGGGCAACTCACAACACAGCAGCTTGCTTCTCCAAAGCAGGCAAGAGAGAGTCTCTCAGAAAGCAGATGCTAGCATCTCAGGTAAGGACTTCACACACGTGATCACGGACAGTCCATCAGCTTTACATGCACAATGGATTAGGAGCAAGTCACAGGTCCCACCCACACTCCAGGGGAGGGTATCAGTCCAGGGAGTAAACCCCAGATGTAAGGGCCTAGGGATCACTTTAGAGTTCATCTGCCAGACCTTCTTGGAAACTAACTAACCTTCCTTAGAACACCTGGAGCAAGTGGGGGGTCAATTTCAATCAAGCTCTCCTACCACAAAGTTGAATTTCTTCCAAATTTAACAAGCTAGAAAACATTCTTCATTTGTCATACATTTGGATTTTTGTTCTCACGTAATTTTCCCATGCATATTAAAATTGGCAATCTGCATACTTTAGAAATTTTTAATTTCTGCTTAGTTTGGGCAAACAAACATGAATGTATCAGGGATTCAGATTAGGAGACAAAGTTGAGCATTTGGACTCAGCCAAACAGCAAATATTTATTGAACACTTTCCAAAACTCCTGCAAGGCACACTAGGAAATAGGAGAGAGGCATCAGATGTGATCTCTGCCTTGAGAATTTGAAAAATTATTTGAAGCAGGAGAAATTTTCAAATTTCCAAGTACATGAGGGAGATATACTATTCTGTTTCTCTATTAGCTTACAAACAAATAATTGCATATAGTATTTCTCACCTTTGCAGATAACTACCTTGCACAGTAAAGAGAATCATGTCAGGTTAGAGTAGAGGTAAGCACAGAAAGTGGATGGTCAAGGCCTCGTTTTGGGCAGAAAGATGGGCTAGACACACAGAAGAGTCCTCCCACTATGAAACAACTAGATCCTCCATCAAAGAGAATCGCAAATGCAGTGCTAGGCTCACAGAAACTAAAGAAAGGAACCACAGCTGAAACTCCAAAAACATGAGCTGGAATCAAAGCAGGAGACAGTAAGCACACAGAAAATGTTTATGTGGGGCAGAAACACTGTAGTTCGGGAACTAAACTTTGGTCCACTGGCAATGTCAGGGAGCTGACACTGAAACTCAAAGACTAAGGCTGGGACATTAGAAGCAGATTAAAATTGTTTCATATCAGTGGAGACTCTTGGTTCCCAACAAAAGCAAAATCAAATGATAGTCTTCTATGGAGAAAAAGATACTCAATTAGGCTGCTGGAATTTTTGATAAATAACATCTATAAGTTCAAGGTCAAAGATTTTCCATGCATACAAGGAAATGAGTCACCATATGGGAGAGTCGACAAAAAAAAGGAACAACAGATTTAAACAAAAAATAAGTACATCATGCAATAAGAGATAAAAGCAAATCATCAACAAAGGAACGACTATTACACTGACAGCCAACTCCTCGGAAGCAGCAATGAAAGCCACAAGTCCATGGATTAGTATCGTGAAAGTGCTAAGAGAAAAGAAAATACAGGAAGAAAAGAAAATACAGTAAAACCATAATTTTATAGGGCCCAAACTATCTTTTAAGAATGAAGATAAAATAAACCTATTTCCATTTGTAAAAAAAAAAAAAAATAGTAAGAAAGAAAATTAACCTGTGAATACTCTCTGAGATGCAAGAAAGAATGGCAAGCAAAGAGAAAGAAAATCTAAAGAAATAATTTGCATAAAAATAATTATCATAATGTCTAATTTGTGGGTTAAACAAGGACAGAATTAAGATAATTCAAAATGGTAATTTGGAAGAGATTATTGAAGTTTGTTCTCAGATACTTTTCTTGTTCAGGAAGAATGTTGAGAAATTATCTTTAGACTTTCTTAAGTTTAATATGCATGGTAAAATTTAAAGAATAACCACTAATAAAATAAAATGAAATATTTAATCTCAAAGATATGGAGATGGATAAATGGGATAAGAAAACAACAACAACAACAACAACAAAAAACAAATAAAAGCTAAATCAAATTTTTAAGTGACAAGAAAGAAGAAACGAGAAGGATTTAAGTGACACGAATAGAAAGCAAGTGTACAATGGTGTAAACATCTCAAGCATATTGGTAGTAAAAATCAATGCTCTCCATCTTAAATTCCCAATGAAAATGCAGAGATTATCAGAGTGCATTTTTTAAAAATCTAAGTATGGATACTGTTATCAGAGACCAACCTAAAACATCAAGATTTGGAAAGGTTGAAAATAAAATGGTGAAAAAAGATAAAACCAGGAGTTAAACTTTAATATAAACAGCATTATTAGGGACAGAAAGTAGAGATACATTATCTACTATAAATACCAATTTACTGGAAAATATAAATATTCTTAATTTCTATGCTCAGTATGAAGGAACTTCACAAAATTCAAAGAAAAATTAATAGATCTACTAGTGGAAATGAACAAATCCATCCTCAGAGTGACAGATTTTAATGTATCTCTTGAATTTTAATATACCTCTAGATCAAACAGTCAAAACATTTGTGAAGATATGGGAGACTTGAACAATGCAATTAATAAATTAGATTATTGTCAGATATAGAACCCTGCACTTGGCAATTACAGCACAGATTTTCTTCTCAAGCACATATAGAATATTTACAAAATTTGACCATGTGCTGGGCTATAAATCAAATTTCAACAAATCTTAAAAATAGGTATCATGTCATTGCTAATCACAAAGCATATAATCATTGAAAGGAACCAAAAATACATCTTTTTTGGATATTTAAAAAGATACATCTAAATAACTCATTCAAGAAAATAAATCATAATAGAAATGCTTAAAATTTACAATGAAGTGATAATGAAAATGCTACATATAAAAATTTGTGCAATGCAAAAAAAGCAGCAAGTAGAGGAAAATACATACGACCTAGGTTTTCATGTGAGAAAAGAAGAAAAGCTTAAAATTAATGAAATAACCAGAACATATCCAAAATATAGAGAAGAAATGAGAAGATAAGGAGCAATAAGGATTTGCAAAGAACTGTCAAGTGAAGTTCTTTGCAAAACTAATAAAATAGATAAAATAGATCAATCTCTGGCAATATTTCTCAAGAAAAAAAGACACAAATAAATAATATTAGAAATAAAAAGGGGCCAAGCTGTAGATCCAGAAGATGATAAAAATATATTTTTAAAATACTATAAGCAGCTCAATGCCACTAAACTTAAAAATTTAGATAAAATGGTGAATATTCTAGATAAAAATCCCTAACCTAAACAGCTTCAAGAATAAACAGAAAGACTGGAAGTTCTTTGACTTCTAAAGATTGAATTGATATTTTTAAATACTCCAGAAAAAAAGAAAATACCAGGCTCAGATGGTTTTACAGTGAGTTTTAGTGAAGTTTCAAGGAACATATCATTTTAATCTTACAGAAACTGTACTAAATATAGAAAAGAGGAAACACTCTTCAACTCATCCTATGAGACCAATAAAGTCTTGTTACCAAAAGGTATCTAGAGCAAAAAAGTACAAAACAAGGAAAACGTAGACCAATGCTACTCAAGAGTATAAGTAGAAAAATCCAAACAAAACACCTCAACAGTATATTAGTCCACCCAACCCATTAAAAGAGACATTATATCATGACTAAGTTGGGTGGGTCCCACAAAACAGGGATAAAATAATTTTTTAAAATGTATTAATATAATTATCTTATTACTAGTTATAGAATTAAAACCTTATGTTTATTTCAATTGGTGCAGGCAAATTTGACAAACATTCAATACAGATTCACTATTTAAAAGTGTTTGGTGGAGCAGATATGGCTCAAGTGGTTGAGAGCCCGCCTCCCACATGGGAGGTCCTGGGTTTGGCTCCAGGTGCCTCCTGAATAAACAAAAACAAGCAACAAGCAAAACAAATGAAAACACCAACTCAGGAGAGCAGATGTGGCGCAGCAGTTCTGCGCAGGCTTCCCACACACAAGGTTCCGGGGCGGCCCTAGTACCTAAAAAAAAAAAAGCATTTGGTAGAGGATTGTAAAGAAAACAAAGCAAATATCATTCTTTCATAATTTTTATCATGAATATTTTCAAACACATTTATTGATATGTGCGTAGTAAACTCCCATATACCCAACTCCCAAATAGATTGTGGACTTATAAAGGATAAAACAATAATCTTCTAGAAAATTGCACATGAGAATATCTCAGTGCGTTTGACTTAAAGAAAGACTTCTTAAAGAGGACAGAGAAAGCTCTACATGTAAACAAAAAGATTGGTAAATTTGAATTCATTAAAATTAAAAAATTTTGTGCATCAAAACAGCATTAAGGGAGAGCAGGAAAGCAAGCCATCGTGATCTGCAACACATAAAATTGACAAAGGTTTCATATCTAGAATATATAAAGAATACTTATAACTTGATAAGAAGACAGAAAAATGAGCAAGTATTTGAATGGGAACTTTACAATAGAGTATATCCAGGAGGCTAATAAATACAGGAAAAAGTATTCATTCTTATTAGTAAAAAGGGAAGTGCAAATGAAAACCCAAGAGATAAACTGCACTCACCAAAATGTCTACAGTTTAAAAGACTGACAATACCAAATGTCGATGAGAACATGGAGAAACTGAAACTCACATTTGTGGTAGTAAAACAAATTGATTCAATCACTCTGGAAAATTATTTGGGTTATCCTCCCCTTGAACCTCTGCATACCCTATCACCCAACTGTTCCATTCTGAAATATGCCCAACAAAAACTCTTGCACACATGCTCCAAAAAAAAAAAATATATATATATATATATATATACAGAAATGTTCATAGTAGCATTATCTGGGAAAAACAAAGCTATCAAAGGGGTATATATAAATAAATCATGGCATAGTCATACAATAGATATTCTATAGCTTTGAAAAATGAGCAAGTTATAGCCAGGGAAAAGATTTGGTAGTAGCTGGCAAATTTGCACGTTGGCATGTCCTATAATCCAGCAGTTCTAGCCGTAGGCACATATCCTAGAGAAATCCTTGCACATTTTCACCAGAATGTTTGCAGAAGCTTTTTTCATCTTCAGTGGAACAACCTGGAAACAACTCGAAAGTCCATGGACAGGATATGGATGAATGCATGTGGATATATTTATTAAAAGGAGCGCTATACAGCACTGAAAATGGATAACCTATTCTATAGCTACACCCAACAATATGGATGCAAACCATATTGAGTAAAAAAGCTAGTCAGAAAAGACTGCTTCCAAAGTAGGAGCATGCATGTTCTTGCTGGCAAGGTGCCTCTTAGGGGCTGAGAGCGAATCTCTAGAGAAGGGGGCAGTAGTGAGCTGATAGAAGCTGGGGCCCCAACAGCTGGGGGATGGGCTCAGAGCCACTAACTGCATCTACTACACCACCCAAACACGGCTCTCAGGTGTCAATCAGAGATCACTCCCATTTACTTATATCCATGTGTCTGTATTAAAACATGTGCTAATGAAAGTATACCCTACATTAAGACCCATAGCTTAAGTAGCTTTTCACTAGACCAATCACATTTTCTTTTAACAAAGAGTTGAAAGTTTTCTCAAAAGCTTAGTTACCACCACCGTCATCATCACAGAAAAAGTCAATTGACATGATTTCATGTTTCCCTCTTCTTGACTTCATCCTTATCCACTTTAATTGCTGTATGTAAGATGTCCATCATTTTTAGGATGGAAAAAGTTATGAAAAGGTAAATTTTCTTTGGATATACTCTATCATTAATCATCTTCAAATGAATTGTCCAGAAAAAAAGCAAGTGAGCCTTTTCTATAATCAAAATACATTGTGGTTGAATGGAAATTTCCCACTGCTTGCATATACCCTTGGAAAACCTAGCCAAATGTGAAAAGCTTTGCAAAGAATCAGGGATTACCTAGTAGAAATGGTCTTATGATTACTAAAAGCATTTATTTGTAAAAGTATATTTGGTATCATTGCTGCACAAAGAAGTACCAGCAAATATGAACAATGCTGACTAAATATTAGCAAAGAAAGGAACCGAAAGTGATATACTGACCAAATATATTGGGAGACGCTTACCAACTCATATTTTGGAAGAAAGTTCAGAATCCAAAGCATGAATTCATTTTATTTCCATTCATAGAACTCTGCTTTCCATGGGCATGACAATTTCAAAGAGTCAGTATGGACTATATCCTAAGCATCAATAAATCTAAGTTTAGACAATCCAGGGCAGGCATGAGGGACTAGGAAAAAGATGGCTTCTTCATTCATTTCATCAACTTTTATTGTTCACCTGCTGTTTATCAGACTCTGGGCTGGTTTTACATTCATTTTCTCTAATCTCCAAAGCAGTGCTGCCAGTGAGGGTATCATAACCCCCGTGTTACAGTGAGAAAGCTGAGTCTCTGAGACGCTAAGTAGCCTGAAGGAACTGTCACATCCAGTTAAAGGCAGAGTGACTATTTAAATCTGGGAAGCACCATCTGGCTCTTCCCACACAGGCCGTCTTCTAGTTATTCCTTCAGAGGGGGTTTATAGAGAGTAAACTTCCTGGGACCCTGTAGAGGGAAAAGTCCTTTATTTTGCTCTCACATTGGATGTCAGTTTGGCTGGGTATAAAATTCTAGGGTCAAAATCATCTCCCTGAGAACTGTGGGAATAGTGCCACAGGGCTTTCTGCTTCTCAGTATTGGTAAGAAGTCTCAAGTCAACCTCATTCTTGATTCCTTATAAGTAGCTCTGTTTTATTTTTCCTTTCTCTGAAAGCCTTAATGTTTTCTTTTTAGCCTGGGTTTTCAGAAATTCAACAATAAGGTGGCACAGTTTATACCTTTTCTCACCCATCGTGCTCAGCACTCAGTCTTTCGGTCTGAAGCCTCATTTATTTCCTCAGCTCTGACAACTGTTCTTCCACTATTTCTCTGTGAAGTGGCTTTCCTCTCTTCCCTTTGTTCTCATTTGTGTTTTGCGTGGGGCCTCCATACCCCTCCTAGGATCTGCTCTACTCTGCGACTCTGGCCCAGCTCCCTCTGGCTCATTCCAGGGCAAATGCTAAGGTAGATCCGTGCCCCTCACTGGGTAGGGAAGGTAACTTCAAATCAGCACAACCTCTGCAAACACTGCTCTCATATGGTCATCCTGGAAGATGCCACTGAACCCCCTTGAGCTCTGCTGTCTCCCACCTGAGCTGTCTTCTCCTTCACGTGCTTTGGACTAAGGCTTTCCCCATTTAACTTCTCATTCCTTTCTATTTCTTAGAGATTCACCCAAACTTCTGATCCACTATTCAAACTTCTTCTTCTTTCCTTTTCCAGTGTTTTAGTGGATTGATTCTTTTTTTAAAAAATAATGATTTCATGCCATTGCTTGGTATTTGTGGTAGTCTCTACGTTGTAGAATGCATCTGCTCAGTCCACCGTGGGCCTCTTTGATTCAGTTCGTGCCTGCCTTCTTTCCTGTGCTGTGCAACCCACAGTACAATCCACTAGTTTTGGTGAATTATAACTGAGGCTGGTTCTTTTCAAAATGGTTCTGTTGAAAACCAATCCAAATTCCAAACATCTTTCCTATATAACTTAACTCAATGGCTGAGGTTTTTATGTTTTGTTAAAATGGCCACAAGTGTCTCACAGAATGATTCAAAATTATAGACTAGTTGGATCCCCTTGCCTCTTCTTTGCAAATCTCAGTGGCACACAGGTGACCTGACCGTTCTTAAATGAGTTCCAACAGCTGGAATGGAGCCAAGTCAAGCTACATCCATCTTAATTGAGTTTTTACTCTTAGCACATTTTCATTTTGACTATTTTTCCTGCAATGTTTCAAATAGTTTCTGCAGAGTCAAAGATGTGGTTTCAAAGGTAAATTGAAGCCATTCAGCCTCATTTGTGATTCTGTAGGAGCATTTGTCTGGGTCGTTTTTATAAGATGAACCTCATAAAAATGTTTACCATTACTTAATGTTTTATTTACTGTTGAATCTAACTGGTCTGTCAAAAATGGATAACCTGTATCCAAATTACAAAGGTGGGGTAGAAAAATGATGTTTGCTAGCAACTCCGTGTAGAGCCCTAGGGGTGCTGCGTCCCATTCAGCAGAAAGGAGAAGCCCAGATCGAAGGGGAACTGGACGTGGGCAGAACATGCTCATCAGAAACGTACAAGCCTCAAATCCTTTAGGTGGTTTTCCCTGACCTCTTTGGCTGAAAAATCTCCTGAGAAGATACGTTTAAGAAATGTCGGGGAAGCCTAGGAATCAGGAAATGGATTATTACAGGTGGCAAAGGGCTTAGCACTTAATGGGAAATTTAGTAAGATTCAAAATGTTTATTTTGGGGGAGGTTTGAGCTGTGAAGTTTCATTTTGGGCAGCGTGGTCTCCCCTACCTTGTTGGCTCCTGCACTAAACGACGGCAGAGCTTTGCTGAAAACCACACGCACGGCTGCTTGGGTGCCCATGTCAGGAGATCAGCGCTGCTCCCTTTGCCCGGCTCTGTATCCAAGAGCAGGATTTATTTACGATGGAGTTTTAAGCAATTTCCCCTGGCCCAGGGTCATGGCTGGGCTTGCTCTGAAGCCTCCCGTTTCCCATTTCGCAACCTCCCTCCAACCACTGAGGAATGATGTGCAAATTTCCCACAGCTCCCAAGGTTGGACTGGAAGAGCGTTCCAAAGCGCCGTGGCTTAGCCAGAATCTATCCAAATATCTTGAGTCGGCCAGCTCACACGAGTGGCCTTTCTCAAGAGGCTTCCTGGGTGGTAGCCCAGACAGAAGCACCAGACAGGCAGCCAGGCGGGGAAGACAAAGACACACACATTTTTTCTAACTTCAGGAATTAAATACCTACTCTTTCGAACCTCAGGAATCATTTGGGCTGGCCCATGCCTTCAGCAGAGATCAGATTCCGTCCTCCGTCCTCCGGGTGTTCCATAGGACAATCGCTAGAGTCAAAGAAGGAGCGCCAGACGCGAGGCTGGCTGGACCTGGCTGGAGCACCACGGGAAAGCATGGCTCAGAGCCCGGAGGCGACTGCGTACTGCGCTCGGGCCTCAGTTTCCCTTTGGTGCTGCAACACGCAGTCATCAACTTAGCGGCTTAAAACAACACACATTCATTGTCTCGCGGGACTGAGGGCAGAGGTGTGAAAGGAAGGCGTCGGCAAGGCTGGGCTCCTTCTGGGGCTCTGAGGTGGAATCCGTCTCCATGCCTTTCTCAGCTCCTAGCGGCTGCCCGCATCCCTCGGCTCGCGGCCTCCTCCTCGTGTCACGCCCACCTCTTGCTTCCCTTGTCATATCGTCTACCATGAATTCGGACCTTCCTGCCTCCTCTTATTAGGACCCTCAGAATTTCACTGGGCCCACAAAGAAAACTCAGGATAATCTCCCCATCTCTAGATCATTCACTTAATCGCATCTGCAACGTCCCTCTTACTGTATGAGGTGATATTTTCACAGGTTCCAGGATTAGGACATGGGGGTCTTTGAGGGACCATAATTCAGCCAACCACAGCCAGTTTCCCCTGAACCAAGAAAATCTGGACTCAGAAGTTAAAGCATAAACCCCAACAACTTCCTTTCGTAGGAGGAGGAAAAATTCTGAGATCCAGAATCCTGGTTTGAATGTGTAGCATTTATGACACTTGCTCACTCTCTCCCTCTCTTTCTGTCTCGCTCTCCGTCCCTGTCTCTCCCTCCCTCTCTCTCTCTCTCTCCCCCTCCCTCTCTCTCCCTCCCTCTCTCTCTCTCTCTCCCTCCCTCTCTCTCTCTCTCCCTCCCTCTCTCTCTCTCTCCCTCTCTCTCCCTCTCTCTCTCTCCCTCCCTCTCTCTCTCCCTCTCTCTCTCCCTCCCTCTCCCTCTCTCTCCTCTCCCTCTCTCTCCTCTCTCTCTCTCTCCCTCTCTCTCTCCTCTCTCCCTCTCTCTCTCCTCTCTCTCTCTCCCTCCCTCTCTCTCTCTCTCCTCTCCTTCTCTCTCCCTCCCTCTCCCTCTCTCTCTCCTCTCCCTCTCTCTCCTCTCTCTCTCTCTCCCTCTCTTTCTCCTCTCTCCCTCTCTCTCTCTCTCTCTCCCTCCCTCTCCCTCTCTCTCCTCTCTCTCTCTCTCTCCCTCCCTCTCCCTCTCTCTCCTCTCTCTCTCTCTCCCTCTCTCTCTCCTCTCTCCCTCT
>JAKSZT010054544.1:12056771-12168527 GCA_026826555.1 Tolypeutes matacus
TCTCCTCTCTCTCTCTCTCCCTCTCTCTCTCCTCTCTCCCTCTCTCTCTCTCTCCCCCTCCCTCACCCTCTCCCTCTCCCTCTCTCTCCTCTCTCTCTCTCTTGCTCTCTCAGCAGAGCTTTCACTAATGAGGCTCAGGGTGGAATGGGGAGGTGAGTGTTGGGCACTTATGAGAGCTGGACCAGGTGGGAGAAGGCTCGATGGAGCTGTGAACGCAAGGCCCCTGGCTGTGTGAGCCTGACGTGTGGCTGACGGGTCCTTGTCACCACAACGTGTGGCTGACGAGTTGCAGGTGAAGCTCAGCTCTTACAGCTCGAGGGACAGGCTTGCGTCCTGGCTCCTTCTTGACAGCTTGCCTGGTTTTCCTCTGCTCTGGGGCGACACACACCACCTCTCTGGGCCTCAGTTTCTCTACCCCTGTCTCCATGGTGTTGGTGGGGGCAGGGAGATGCAGAGGTGTCACATTTAGGATCAATTATTTCTCCAGAGACTCGTTTTTCTTAACCTCTGTTGACACACTTCACAGAAGCGGGAGTGAAAGTGTTCCTGCGGTGACTAACAAAGCAGATGAGGGGGCAGCCACTTATTTGTCATCTCACCCAAGGAAGCTTCTCTGATGTTCTGAAGAAACCATCTTCTTTATCATTAGGAGAAGATTCAGAGACACAAAGACAGAGGCTCCCAGGTAAGCCTCTGTCCTTCCTTGCCTGTCACTAATGCTCAGCTTAGAGCAAAGGGGCAATCAGCCCATTCACCCACAGGATGGTGGAGCTGGAGGCGTGTACTGTGGCCACCCAGCACCCTTATTCAAGCAGAAGCTGCCTCCTGTCCCAGGCCCCACAACCAGTTAATGGCACAGGAGGCAGGAAAAACCACTTAAATATTAGTTAATAAATGTAGTGGTCTTTATTTCCTTTTTTTTTTTTTTTGGCGCAAAAATTGGTAAATCTAGGACCTAGGTGTGGACAACGTGGTATGACTATGTTTTGCACGTGGTTTGCTCACCTTAGTATGATACATTCCACTTAATTTCCTTGAGCACAGTGGACCCACCACCACCCCCGTGGGTGTGACTAAGTGAGGCTTTATAAATGATCGGACATTGTGTGAATAAAGTAATTTGATGGGAAGAATGAAATGCCCCCTCTTTCTACTCTGCTATGCTTTTCTTTCAAAACTTCTTGAACAGATATGTTCAGAAAATTAAAAATAAATGTAGAAACAAAGGGTCTAACTGCCCCCGGATGCTCCCTAACTCAGCGCAGGATTTTCCGACTGCCAACTAGGCAGCGACCAGATGCAGAGAACTCGCCAACAGATGCCAAGATGGCGGAAAGTGGTTGACAGTGAAAAGCCCCATGACAAACCCTCTCCTGGGGCTCGTGTGTCACACTTTTCTCACCACCCCAGTGACAAGTTGCCAAGTACAGGCCGGTGACACAGACCGCAGCAGCCACTGTGGGAAGGGTCTGTCATGGTGGGCAAGGCCCCCAGATTGGCTTTCCCACCATGGACCTTTGATGCTGGACTTAAGACCAAAACAGTCACGGAGCTGGGTCACATAACTCACTCCCAGAGCAGATACCCAGAGGGTGAGAAGTCCAGGCCCTCCTGAGCTTGTGTGCTCTCTCCCCCACCCCCTAATCCTTTTTAAATGAAAAATTAAAAAGACGTCCCATTCTAGGTGGCCCGTGGCGCCAACATCTCAGCCAGGTAGGGTGCTGCACCACGTCTTTGAATCCCGACCAGGGCTCTCTGGGTAACTCCACTGCCGCTGTGGCTTCTGTGGCTCTGCCCGCACCCTCCCACAACTCGGGGAGCTGGATGGCAAAATGATTTGTGGTAATGGGAGCGAAGGAGAGGGTGATTTGACTTCAGGAAACAGCGCTGCAAGTTGGGGATGATATATGAAAGGAAGCATCCACGGCCATTGCACAGCCGATACGCGAGGCACAACAGGCTGTCCCCGCTGTGCTGAGCAGGTTCCCTTGTCACCAGACACAGGCGTTCGGCTCGAGCAGCAGCAGCCTCCCAGAAAACCGCAGCCAGCCCCTAAGTTGCCGGTAAAATATAGCCAGCTAACAGGCGTGCTGTTAATTAGCTAGAGAGTGAGAGCGAGAGAAGATGGATTTCCACACGCACAAAAATTCATCTCTTTCTCCCCTCCCTCCCAAATCATTTTATCCATTTGCCTTCAAAAAGGCCAAAAATAAACACAGCCATCTTTTTCATGAATGCTAAAATTGAACTGGTTATCACATTTGGAAAGGTGAGGGCTCTCGGGCTTAAAAACAGAAGTGAGCTATTTTTGACGCTTTTATTCCAGCTGGAAAATAAAAGAGAGATTATTATTGTGAGAGAGTTTCTTCAGCAGAATAAAAAGAAAAACTGGTTTTAAAGGTTGTTCTGGGTTTTTGTGTTTGTTTGTTTGTTTGTTTTCAAAATGCTTTCTTTAAATATGAGTTTCCTTTTGCATTTCAGAAATACCCTGTGTTAGTTCCCCAATATTTCCAGACGCTCCATGTCCTCTTGGCTTTTCTGTCTAAGAGCTAAGTCTTTGTTGTTGCTCTCCTCCCACGGAGGAGCTGATACCACACATGTTCACTAGATGTGGCTGCAGCCAAAGAGTAGCTCCCACGTTCAAAGATTGGACATTTTTACTAAAAAATCCTGGACAGGGCCGGGGCCAAAGGCCAGAGTTTATCTCCACGTCTAAAGCAGCAGTTGTCGTCACACGCTCCATCATAATGATTTAAAACATCAAAATGGTGCCAAATAATTAGCAGATGAAACTCACGAATTTCAACTGTATGACTAGGCGGTTAAATTAGCCATTTATGGGTTTCAGAAAGAAAGGAGACTAAAATGTTTTATGGTGTAGTTAAAAAATATCATTGAATGATTCCCTCATGTTGAACATTCCCTAATGTCAGAAGCAGGGTGGATGACACAGAAATCATAAATCCAATTGATAAGTGTTAAAAATCACTTTAGTCTGCCATCTTAGGAGAAATTCAATGAAGTTGAGTGGAAGAACTCTGCATATGTCGTGGCCGACTCTCCAGGCTCACAGGCACTTACCCTGCTCATCTGAAGAAAGAGCTGTGCTTCTTTGGTAGTTATTTGGGACTCTCTAATAATTGCTTACTTTTTAAAAGCTTGCTTTATGTGGTATCTCATCTGTCATGCATGCCAGTTGTGTGTTTATTCTACGTATATATGCACTTTAGTACATCAGCAGCTGCCCTGTGCCATTCAGTATATTCACAGCAGAACTTTAATGTATACAAAACAAAAAAAGGAGGCTCCCAGGTCCTTTTCCTTTTCCTGTAAATGTTAGGCAGCGCTGGGTCTCTGTGGCTGACAACGTGTGATTCTGCAATTATTTCCTAAATGGAAAGTGAGGCGTGTTAAGCTCATAAAAGTCACGCCCTGATTTTTTAAACCAGTTTCCCAAGAAGAAGGCCCAAAAGACGCTTGCTAGCCGTGCTTCATTGTACCTGAAACGACCAGGGTTTGTGTTTATTCATTGAAGGGGGGAAAACATAAAATGTGTTCCAGTTATGTCAGTTTTTTAAATAGGAGCCTTCGATATAAAACCAAGCTAGATTTTAAACCTTGATCTCCCAAATGAGTTGTAGGGATCAGCAAATAAGGAAGGTGTGCCGACAGAAAAAAAAACATCACCTCTGAGACTGTTCTCAGAAGCCGTTAGCCTGCTCTCCGCCGCGGGGGCTCTGAGCCTCTCCTGGAGCCCGGGAGCCTCAGCAGGTACTTTTATCAGAAACCTGCTTGTTCCCCCAGGAAGACAGTGGGCAAGCGCCGGCTGCCAGACAGAACGTGCCCATCGTCAGCGTCGAGAACCGGTGGCATTTCTGATGCGGTCCCGTTCAGGTTGAGTGAATTCCGTCCCACTGCCTCTCGCCTTGCAAACATCGTTTCCTTCACTTGTCCCATTTAACTCTCCATGTTGTCAATTTTTCAAAGATCAGCATTTATGGAATTTTTGAGAGGAATGCAATAACAAAACGCAGCTCCGGCTCCTTCTCATGCCCGTCCCCTGGACTTCTCTGCTGCCTAACCCAGCTGCGCCTGGGGCAAAACTGGAGGTGGGGGGGACCGGGGCATTCCACTTACAAACAGAGAGGAACACCTTTCCAGGAGGTTCTACAAACAAAACTAGGGCAACAATAGTTTTTGATGTAAATTCCGAGGAGCTGCAACCCTGCATTTGCTTGAGGAAATAACACCGTTTCCTAAAGAAGCTGTGCACTGGGACATCCAGCAGCGTCACAATTTCCTCTCTTGTTTACTAAAAAGCCCCTCTTTTGGCTTTTGTGTCACACCTAAGCATATTGCCTGGCTGTGCGTGTGAGCCGAGCGCCGCGTCCCAGCCCTGCCCTGCTGTGCTCTCCAAGGACGCTACCTGAGCCGTGCACTGCGGGGACAGCCATTTCACGGTGCCAGCTAGCCGCACCGCGGTGCCACTCGGACTGGCAGAGACTGAGAACTTCGTGCAACCGCAGTGGAGGGGGTGAAAATGAATCCGATATGAAAATGTCTGAAGCAATAAATTAGCACACAGCGGGGTGTGGGGAGGGGGAGAGCTTAATCCTGTCTAGTCCAAAACTCTACCTGACACCTATTATTGTTACAGGAGGTGGGACTCGGAAACAGTACCGGAGCGAAAATGAACATTCCCCAAAGATTCCAAGCTTTGCAATAGGTCTGTAATGTGATTCTGCAGAGGAGCCCATCCGGCTTCGATAGTATTTGTCTGTTGAATTCCAGGTAGCCTGTCAATGCACGTCTCTCATCTCAGTTTTATTTAATGCAAGAGGAATGCCTCTGACATTTAGGAAAACTACGGAAAATGTGGATACTTCATAAAGCTTATCAATGTATTTCTTGACTCATAACAAGTAATTCTGCAGGTCTCTCTCTTTTTTTCTTTCTGAAGGTGAATATCAGCAGGCTTGACAATAGCAGTCGATGCAACAAAAGATAAGAACCTCTAAACAGCCCACCCGGTTTTCTTTGCCATGTACCTGAGATTAACAAATATTTCCATATTCTACAAAGTCCTTAATTCGTGTGCAGGCTTTGAAACATAACTGACCAAAGACTGAATTATTTTCCCTTGCCAAACCATTCCTGAGAGATATTTCAAATGCACACCCCCAAAATGAATCTGGGAACATATTTGCTTTCAAATTGCTTTCAGTAACACTTCTCTTCTTGATATTTTGTTGGACTATTTCATGGTCAAATTCTAAAGTGCACATTACTATTATTTCTAAATTAATAAAGTGCTTCTGGATCAAATAGTACATGAGCTCAGCCCTTCAACACTTTCCAAGGAAAAGTAAATTTGAAGAGTAACATACATTTTTTCCCCTTAAGGTTGAAAACAATACATTTTTATAGACACTCCATTTTTATTTTTTGTGGGGAATTTCTAGGCTAAACAATGAATCTTATATTTGGATTTTCCTTTTTAAAGTCTAAGATTATCCCTTCAAATGGATACTGTACAGTTTTAACTGTAAAGTAAATGCATATCATCTTTAATGGAGGAGATGGAATTCTCTCTCTTTAACTTTCTGATTCTAAAAGCTACCTAAACATATTTATATTAAGTATGGGACTTCTGGGAATGTTGTTAGATTAAATGGAATCACAAGATGCTAATAATTTATTTCACCTCTCATTTTAACCACCACAACAAAATGAATTTCTACAGTCTCATTTTTTTCCATGTTTTTTTTTTTTAATTTTGTTTAAATTGTTTTCTTACCAGTAATTTTAGAAAAACGTTCGGTGCTTTTGCCCCAAAATTTTTAAAAGCTGATTGTAATAATGATAACTTTGCTAGTTAAAAGTCAGATAATTAAACGCAGGAAGATAGACTACATTTTTTGCCTTTATCCTTTGGAAGCTAGAATTTTAGCACAGCTAAAACCATGCAAATTGGGTTCAGTTGTCTGTGGTTTCTTAAGCATGTTAAGACCCCTTGCTCTCCATGCACCCCTGCTGGAGGGAGGGGGATATTGGGGGGGGGTATTTTTTCACGAATAGAATTGTATACAGAGACATGATACCTGGAACAACTTCTGCCCGAGAAGTTTTTAGCAACAACAAGAAAAAAAAAAAATGTTGGGAGCCAGAAGGATATTATACTTAATATAACTTTAGCTCATTAATGATTAGAGAGAGGAGATACCACACAGCCCCCACCTGCGAACAGAAAAACACAAAAGACATATTTCAACAAAGGAAAGAAAGAAATATTGCTGATTCCAATGGATGGAGCTTTTCAAGACGTTTCCATACTTAAGAGTTTATGCCATTTCATGTGCTGTGATTTCTCTCCGCAAAGACGGGGTTTGGAAGACCACATGTTTACTGAATAACGGATGTTTTTAACGTCTAGGAAACTTTGTTAATTCAAGTGCAGACACAGCTCTGCCACAGGGCTCCTAGACTATCTGAAAATCAAACAAGCAAAACAACAGCAGGGTGTTTCGTGTCTGAAGCGCCTTTACCGTCCTCGCAGAAACAGGGAGGAAGGCCTCCCTGCAAGGGGCTCGCCACGTGGCAGCGGCAGCTCCACGCACGTGTGGCCATCTCTTTGCAAATGTCTTTGCCGCCCATTTATTTTCCTTCTGCTCCCCAGTCCTCGTCCTTGCTTGGACAGTTTGGGTCTCAGGATAAGGCGATATTTACCCCTGTCCTTCGATCCTCCCCAAGCCACTGGCAAATGCGTTGCTTGCTGCCTCTTCTAAGGATGCTTGATAGAAAGATGACGAGGTTTCCTTCTGGCTCCATAAACGCTTTCTACACACACATACCATTTTGAGGGACTTGCTGTCAAAAGCTGACCAGCCCCTCTCAACTTGACAGAGTCCACAGGGACCCACACTGACCAGGCCCTTCTGTGAGCACTTGGGTGGCCTCGAGTTCCCCTCTTTTCCAGGCTCTTCTTGGCATTGTCCAACCATCTTGAGGAGGCCCACCGAGCCAGCATGGGCTGCAAACTGAGGTCTCCCAACATCCTGGGTCTAGCGTGTGACGAGCTCCCCTGACTCCCTGGAGTCACGCCGCCTACAGGATGCTCCAAGAGAAGCTTGGATGTGTCATCTCAGAACCTCATTGCCAGTGATTGAAATGAGCTCCCTGCCCACGTGGGAAATGCATGACTGTCGAAACTATCTGAATACATTTCACGACATTGATTTTAAAGGCTCTACCATTGTTTTCCTTTGGATTGTATGATTATCATCCTCATTTAGAGGCCCCAGGACTCACATTTTAAAAGTCAACTGACTGTTTCTGACTTGCTGATTTTCCATGAAAAACAGGGAAAACTCTAATATATTGGGAAGAAAATGTTTAGATGTGATGTGAACTAAAACGTGCCACTTCAATGGACTGTGAAAAGTTCTCCACTTATGTGTGCTTGGAGTCCAATTCTCCCCCTAACTCAAGCTCAAATTTCCCACCGATGATGTTATACCCCAAACGACTCTGATTCCACGACTCTTTTAGCAGGTGACTGGGCATGTGCACAGCACAGACTCCAAATCTGCTTTGCAGCTTCCTATCCAAAAGAGCTTACTCCCCAGGGAACATGCTGTGAAGAGTTAAGAAAATTAGAGCATCTTCTTATTTTCCGAGATTCATTTATTTGAACGTGTTTCTCTTTGAAAATCTCCTCTTCTCCCTAAATCTCGGTCTCATCGGTAGCAGTGAGTGTTGTGGATTAGCCTGGCCCCGAGGTGGCCCTCGTGGAGGACACTGCCCAGCCAATCCATAGGGCTCCTGTTCCCACACCGTGTTCCCACTTCACATGCGTGTACCTCACTTTAAGGACAGTGAAGGCTGCAGAGGCACTGGCCTTCCTTAACACGCAAACCACCAGATACTGCCCCTTTCCCTTCCAGAATGCCCCTGGGGAGATTGTCTTGTCCACATGTGTGTTTGAGTGTGTTTTTCTGAAATCCAAATCCATTTGTCCCAAGGATTTTGGTCAGAAAGATACTGAATGAAGTGTAAAAATGTAGCGGGGTGTCGGGGGGGTAGAGGTAGTGAGACGCTCAAAAATCTACTGCGGTCGATGGATGGCTGTAAATTGTGTTTTCAGTCTCTACAAACTTCTGGTTTTATCTCCCTGAAATTTTAACGACTCTCGGCGTGCTCAGTGCGCCATCCCAGAGACGCTGCCCTGGAGATGCAAATGTGCTGGATTTCCACCGACGGGAAGCTGGTAAACTGGATGCTCGCGGGGGAGAGGAGGCATTACAGCATTCCTTATACAGTGCTTGCTCTCGAAATTTCCTTTACACTTTGTTTACTATATATTCCAATAGTGTAATATTAAACAAAAACAGTGTGTCCTGTGCCAGGATGATTGATTACTGCACCATGGCAAGGTCACCTCCTAGGAACAGGCTTGGTGCACAGGAGGCTGTCTGACTCGTACAGTTAACACTATATCCGCATTGTATGAATGTCACCAGCAATCCAGTGATTTATTGCTTGGAAGGCTCTGTTCAATTTTTTCTGCCTGACCAAATTGCACATTTTCTAGAAAAAGAAGCAAAAATATTTCAGCACATGGATTACCCCAACTCCTGATTTCTCCCACTAGGTTCTGTGCACGTTTGCAGGGAAACCGATGATCAAAATCTCCCCTTCTCGCTCTCCTTTTCCCCCTCTGCTAGATATTTGGCAAAAAAATGATTATTACACTAATGAAAAGGTGCAGCAGGAGATTAAGGGCTCTTTAATCAGATTTTGGTAACATCTGTGGGCACGAGTAAGGGCAGCTGTATACTCTGTTTCTTAATTTTAGCTAGATTTACTTTGGATATAAAATTGTTAGCCTCGGGGAAAATGGAATTGGGGGAGCAGATAGTCTTATAGAAAACTACACAACCAAAACTGTGTCAAAACATGGTGAGATAAACCTCTTTTGCTCTAGAGGGTGTTTTTTTCCTTTCCTTGAAAAGATATAAATTGAAACTAAAGAAGCATTTTTATAAGAAAATATTCAGCCAAATTGAACAAAAATATCTCTTGGACCTGGAGACACATTTCTGTTTAATAATCTAGGCTGGAATCTGTGGCAGGTTTGCACTCACAATTTATTCACAGTTTTTAAGGAGCTATTTCTCCCTCTAAGCCATCACTTAACATACCTTGCATAAGTGATCGGAATCCAACTCAGACTCTATATAAACACAGATGAAACAGCATGTCGAGTCCAGAATCCTTGCCAGTATATTTTTCAATGAATTTGCTTTTTACTCTTGTTTCATTATTTGTCCTTGCTCCTTAGGCTTCAAACGTTTAGCAGAGTGATTTATGGGGAAAAAAATCTCTAAGGTTTGTGTCACAAGCATATATAATTTATTGGGGAATTTTAATCATCAGAGCTAGACATTCTGACCTAGGAAAATAGATCAGATAACATAAAAAAAAAGTTTGAGATTTTTCTCAAATTTAATAGGCCACTGAAATGACCCAGTAAAGGTAATTCATTTGTGTGTGTTGGCTATTAGCTTTGTCTAATTTAATGTAGGAGGAAAAGAGGCACTGGAAGAGGAGAAATAGGGAAATGTGGAAGAGAATAAATTTTTCAAAACACTTTAGTTTTGTTTTGTTTTGTTTTGTTCTCAGCAGGAACACCCCGAGTCTAATTTTAATAAAAATATAGGATTCTAGAGTACTTCTGTTATTCATTATTTTTATCGGCCAATAATTCAAAAATCCCAAGTTGACTAGTCAAGAACAATTGCATAAAATACTCCCCAATCAGTTAATATATAAGTGCCAAAACTGATATTTGTGTGTCTTGGCTTTGCCTTCTGCAGATATTTCCTCTCTCTGGGAAGGAACAATTAGCTCATGACAATGGCAATCTTGCGAAAGAAGAGCCCGGAGTTATCTGTAGCTATAAACCGCCCCAGAGACATTGAAAGAAAATGGGCTAAAACTAGTGACTTTGAAGAAGTGTATTGGTGCAGAAGGCAGGCTGTATTCTTTTGAAAATGTTCTGGAATTTTTTACCAGATCTGCATTTTGTCAAAGTGTTCAAGCCTTCCTGGCCCTAAAGGCTCCTTACCAGAGAGATGACCATACAAATACACTTTGCTATCACCAGGGCACTGGGTCCCACGGAGTGAGTCCTGGGGGAGCCCACTGACCCCAGAACCTTCCTGGCAACTCCTCACTTCCCTGCTGGGCCTGAAGTCTTTCCCTTTGCCTTAGAGGGGATTGGATCCTCTCAAAAGACAGAGAGAGGGAGTGAGAAACCTAGAGCGGGAGAAAAAGAAAGAATGGAAGGAAAGCTCAGTTTTTAAATGGAAAAGACCTTCACCTTTGAAAAATTATATATATATATATATATATATATATATATATATGAGAAAATGTTCACATTTTATATGAATTTCTTAAGACTGTTCACCCATTTCAGTTCTAAAAAAATTACTGGTTACAATAGCACAGGAATTGTTACAGAACGTGGCGTTTTGGTGCCACAGTCACTCTCTCCAAAATATTTCCTGTGAAAGCATAAAGCTTGAGTTTTTAACTCAATACAAGGAAATCGCTGCAGTGACTTTCTCTTCTCACTGTCAGTATTCATTCCCGTGGGCTGGTTCAGGTTGTATAGATGATCCATCACTTTGGTGGCGACAACTTTTCCTTACCTCTTGTGAGCTTTGAAATTTTGCCCTAATGCTTTAGATTGAAACCATACACTGAGGTTTCCCTTTATTCATTCTTAGTAGGGAAAAAAGAAACAACTTTTATTTTTGAGATATTTCCATAAGCCTCGTATTTTTGAAACTGGCACTATGCTGTTTTTACTCAGATTGATAGGGCCCAATCAGAAAAATGCCTTTCAAAAAGGATTTATGGGTTCTCCACCAAGCCTCTCAAAGGAATACAAGGGGAGTCTAAAAATGGGGTGCTCTGGGGCCAAGGAGAAATGAACCCGATCCAGCCTTCTCTTTTTTTTTTTTTTTTTTTTTTGCCCCTGCAACTTGACAGATAGCATTTTTATTCTTTTATGTTTTGGTGAAAGAGAAAGTCACAGACCCCGTCCAGTGTAACTGTCACTTGTTTTCCCTTAATCTACCTCTAGTGGTGAGTAAATGATGTGCCTCATTCCACTTCCACTCCGGTGGAGAGCTACGGCTTTCTAATTTGTTCCCACTTCCCTTTGAACTCACATCCCAATTAGTGGCACTTTAGCAGCAGTCAGGAGGCAGCCCGTGGTAAAAGAGAAACAGCGGAGCTGACGTGAGCAAGGAGAGTCCCATGTGCTCCCAGAAGATGTGCCCACCCAGGCCAGCACAGCCAGGCACGGTGAATTTGGCAGGCTTTTCGGGGCTTTTATCCATGGATTTCAATGCATACATCTCTTTCTTTTCCCTTTTAAAATCCCCAGGCCACATGGACTAGCAATTCAGATTGTGTTACGGAAAAAAAAAAAAAATCCTTCTCATCACACACACACACTTATACACAAATACGATGCAAAAAGCCAAAGACATCCCAAGAATACCACGGCAACCAAACAGGTCTAGATTTCTCCTCACCAGGAAATACCCTTTTGTCTCTTCCCCAAAGATTGGGAGAGGAGAGCTTTTTCAGGCCACACAAAGAAGGGCCATTCCATGCGACAGGCAGCCTTTCTGAGGCGCCACAGCACTTTCAAATGCTCCCAGGAGCGCTCAGTACTTCTGGATGGCTAGACGGCATCGCCCGCTGCCTCTTTCATTCCCCTCTCCTTTGAACACGGATGGTGATGTATTTTTTTTTCAATGTCTCCCAGTAGTAGTCCCTACCCAAATGCACACAGTAGCACTGGATCATAGGTGGATAGCGATTGGTTGTTGCTGGGACACCATTCCTAGAAGAACCAGGCAGTGTGTCTAAGAATAATGTCAGTACATTGCAGGCCCTACAGGTGCCCGTGGGCAAGATGGGTATTTTGGGATTGCAGATGGCATTGGTAATGCTGGGACTTCTCCTCGCAGGAGACAGGCAACTACCACGATAATGCTGTACTCCACCCTTTCTTGAGCTATGCCTGGGAAACTCTACTAATTAATCAAACGTGAGATGAAGACGGCAATAATAATAAATTGGGAGCTATTTTAAAATAATAAATGACATCAAAATAAGATAACCAAATCCAGGAACATAGAACCATGTTTTAAACTGTTTGGGAGTGTATTCCAGAAGTCAGGTGCTAAGTGACCACTTAATTCCTCGTCTCCATTGAATTCCTTTAGGTTCTTCACAGGGAAGGAAAAAAAATCACAGCTTAAATAATTTAATGAAAATACGTTTAAGGATGTGATGTGACAAATTTTCTGTAGTTCTATCCCAGCCACATTTTGAGGGCATATATGAATGTTTTCAAAAATTATCTGAGCACTGTATGAAAGTTAATGCTTTTTAATTACAAGGTTTATGTCACTTGGTGAGATTTCAGTGTAATGAAACATTCAGCTGGACCTTGTGCTGGATGTAAAATAAAATTATTCATTGAAAATCAGACCACAGGCCACCTACTGTTTTTTTTAACAAATGGTTGAACTATCATGGGGTTACAGAACTTAGCATGTAAATTGCAATAGAACTTATAATTTCTGATACAAATCCCTGAAGACTGCCATTTAAGTCAAATATATGAGTGAAAATTTGCTTCTGTGCCATAATAATGCAGTGAAATGGTCAAAATCTACACATATCTAGAGTAATTATTAACCCAATAATAATGTATTTTTAGTTATTTAATCAAAGGGATAAAAATTATTAATGTCAAGTTCTTCTTATAAAAATGAAGTTTTAAACACCAGCATTTAATTCCAAGGGTGACAATGCTAAATCTAACCCATTAAGGGGACTTCTTGCCAAGCTGAGGAGTTTAAGTGTGAGAGAAAGATTGCTGCCCATATTTCAGGTCATTACTAGGAAATAGCAGAGAAGGGCTATTTTTCTCCAAAATGGGCTTGAACTAATTTTTAATATTAACTGAAATTAATCAACCTTCCATAAGCACAACTGGATCTATGGGCTGAAGAAAAAACTCTGAAGCAACAACCAAGGAAATCACATGCTTCACAGGTAAACCCAAGTGGAAGGTGTGTGAGACATTTGTCACATGCTGACCAAGTCCTAGTGTTTCTTTTTTTTTTTTTTTTTGCTTCAGGGAGATCTGAAAGGTGACTTTTCGTTACCTGGTAACAGTAATAGAATTTTTCCCTTTTGTTCTCATCCCCTGAATGTTAAGAACCGATTGGTAATCCAGACATTTCCATTTTCATATCAGCTGCTAAGGTGTTCTCTGGTTGCTGTGTTCCTCGGGGGGGGGGGGGGGGGGGCCTCTTTGTCCCCAGGCATTTTCCCTGGACGAAGGTCTTGCATTTCCACTGAGGTTGAAGAGATCCCAGCAGCCTCTCCACTCTGGCTGCCTAGACCCCAAGGCGTTGGGAAGGAGCATTTTATTTTTGCAGCCACGGGGTGTAAATTTATTCCACGTCACCCTGTCTCCCCCATTTCTTGATGGTCAGCAGGACTGACAGAAGCTTAGCACTGGCATTACAGGGGAACTGAAATTTGCTCTATTGCTACTGGAAGGGCAAGGCCATTGAAAACAAAAGATGCTCTCCAAAGTTTCCATCAACCAGATGACCCAACCACCTCGCCCAGAAATGACAGACCTGAGCTCGCTTTCATTGCTGCCTGCTCTCTGGAAACTGTACAACCAAGCAGAGAAGTGGGCAGACGAGCAGAGGACCAGAAAAGGCCCTGAGCAAATTAGCAAGGGAAACCTAGCACCCACATGTTCAAACGCCTCTTGGTCCAGAATGAAACGATTAAAGCAGCGCCTTTGTGGCGAGACGTGGGCATGCACATCCCTCTTTCAAGGCACGGGAGCTCCCAGGCACCTGAGCTGCCCTGTCCTCTCCACGCTGCCAAACACACCAGCACTCCCCGGCTCTGCTGCCCGCACACGGGTGTGGACGGCACCGGCCCGCCTTCTCGGCCGCCCTCATACTTCACCAGGGAATCCAGAGTGACCAGGAGTTGCTGCCGTACCTCCATCGTCGCCGGCTGCCCCAGCCTCCCTGTCTCGCCGCCACTGCCACCCTTGAGTGGTCCTTGAATCCTTCAGCCCTGTCACTGCTCTTTCATCATTATCTAAGGTGATCGGCCAGCTCCGTGCCACCACCTGTCTTTTCGATCCAGTGCCAACTGTACTACAGAAAACTGTCAGTCCTGCCTTCCTTCCATTTACACGAGTCTCATTAACACCTCTCTTTCCTCTGGCGATATGCCACTACGATTTAAGGAGATTGTTGTTACTAAACACACACAAGGAAGAAAAAAAAAGAACACTATGTTAAAATACAGTGTGGTTCTGATTTCAGCTCACAAATACTGAGTAGTTTTGAGTTAAGTTAACTCATAGCAGGCTTTAGAGCGCCTTTTAGCCTAGGCATTTCCATTTAGACTAGATTTATACCTGACACCCGGGCAGAGTTCTTGAAAAGTCATCACCATCAATGAAGTTTGAAAATATGTCTCACAATGACCAATAGTGATGAGTTTTCTAATTTACCAGAAAGAGGTGAGTCTAGAATAGGAAAACTACTTCCCAATATCATAAATAGCAGCTTTTAATTTCTCGGTTCTGTTGCGTTCAGAACAACGTATTTTCCTGCCAAATGGTCCTGATGGGTGGATTGAAGAGATGCCCTGTTCTCATGTGCTTCCCTCCACACCACACCCCTGCCTTCTTTCTGCTCTAAAGAGAACCCTGGGCTTCTGTAGGAAATTATATTTTCCCAGGTATTCAAAAATGTCCTAGAAAACCCATCCACAGGGGCAACCTCATCTGAGCATTACATACGGGATGATCCTTGGATCATACAAATTGGTACCTTGGATTTCCCAGAGAAGGTTAGTGGACCTAGGAGGTTCATCATTCTGATGGTCCTAGGAAGTCACCGCCCAATCAAGTCCCCAAAGCAGCACATATCTCACCCCGTCTTGGACTAGTAAGACCACTAAGTTCCATACCTCTTGGATTTTTCATCTTATAATTACCTGTGAACCAAGGTTGAGTTCATTTTATTTTCTCCCCACTGCCGTGATGCCCAGGACTCTATGAGAAAAGGATGAATTGGCCCAGCCAGGTGAGAACTAGGAACTACCAGTTGTATCTCAGGTTCATCCAGGAACAGGATGGGTTGGGTCACATCTGGTTTCAATCAGCAGACGGGGTACGAAGCCGGGACAGCAACTGCATGGAATGCAGTGGAAGCCATGACCAGTGGGACCAACCTCATTAGATGAAATCCACAGTCTCAGCTGAACCCCCTATATACCAGCCCAGTGATAACCAACTGTCTGCCAAACAAAGGAAGAGGTATTGTCCCTCTCCATCCCAATGCTCCCCTTGCATCTGAGCATATCCTGGTCTACCACTGACCGCACCTTCCTGGAATCCCGATTTTCCTTGTCTTTCTTTCTTAACTGTGAACCACCTGAGGGCCATCTTCAGAGCTTCAGGGCATGCAAATGACAGTGTGGATGTGGATTTTGAGGCAGTCAAAATCAGATGGATCAGATGACTCCTTGACACAGATAATACACGGACATAGCAGCCATTGGTGAATCAAGCACCCACTGTGAGCCAGAAGAATCGGGGGACACAACAAAGGGAAGATTGGGCTGTGCCTAGGAGGCTTCTGGAAAGCACTTGGGGACACCACTGTGGGCAAAGCCATGGAAGGAGTCTGCATGCCTGGAGACTGGGTTGTCTACAGACCATTTTCAAATGTGGTCCATTTTAAGACCACCTTGACTGCACTGTGTATGGAGTTCACTGTTCCTGAACTAATCAGAGCAAATCACATGTCTATGAAAAGAAATTCTTTAAATGCTCAAAGGTATCCTAGAGTGAAAAATTCTGTCAAGAAACTTTACATCTGCAGGAAGGTCCTGAGTAAAGGAGCCCATCTATTTGGCCCGATGTGCGGATTACATGGAATTGTTGGTAGTTCTCTGACCAGTGGAGAGACATCAGTAATGAAATAAGGAGGGGAGTCCACTTTGACTTCTACCCAGTGCTCAAGGACAAACTCCACCTTGTCTGTGACCAGCACTTATGTATTGGCACAGGCCACCTACAGGAAGAGCTTGGCCTGTAACTTGACATTGTACTTAGGATGTATGCATCTGGTTTTGAACCAGTGCCTTGGTTGATTCACATGTACCCTCTGACTGCACTTCAGCACCCACATGAGAAAGGGTCTCTCAGCATCTTGGATGAATGTGCATGTATGTATGTATGTATTTCCTTTCGCTTTTCATGGCAAATCATTCAGTTTGGAAGGGCTATTACCCCAAACAAATTAGAGTATATTGGGGAAGAAGACTTGTTGTTAAAACATGACTCTACAAAAGGAAGCTGTTTTCTAGCTCAGGAATCTCAAAAAGCAGAAACAGTTATTTCTGTGCTTGAAATTAGGAAGACCAAAACTGTCTTCCAAAAAAAAAAAAAAAAAGGAAGGAAGAAGAAGGAATATGAAAGAAAAAAAAGAAATAGGCAGAGGTTGGGATGCTAACTGCCAACCTTTAATCCAAAATGACTTTTAGAGCCAACTTATACACTCCTAAAATATTTCTAGGTAATTGAAGCATTTTCCTAAACGCCTGTAGGAATGGCATGGCTATAATAAGTGCCTTTCTGGGCTAGATTGCACCATTGTACCAAGTTAGAGGCCCAATTATCAGTTCTTCTTGGGAACACCTGGCTGAGTGCACTTGTACTAAACTATATTTAATTTGGTTTTATATAGCACCTTTTAGTACACACTGTGCCTTATTTCAACCTGCTTTAATGAGTAATGAATTAGACACTAGGAGAGCTGTGGCTCTTCAAATGATCAGGAGGGATGTTACAGGCTCGGCAGTAGCTCAAATGGGCAAACCCAGAGCTTGCGGGGAAGCTGAGCTCCTGTTCTGGGCAGGAAGGGTTATGCTTATCACCCCTTCTCATGTGGCCCCACAATGCAAACTTCCTGGCCAAGGCCGAGGGAGCCTGGAGGAGACAGCGGTGGACATTGACATGCGTCCTCACCAGGGCAGGTGGCGGGGGAGCTGGGCTGGCAATGGGACAAGTGCACCTTGGCAACAGAGGAGGTAACTGGAGAGGACGGGGACTTCCCAGCTCTATCCTAGGGAAGCACATTGCATCCACCACGTGGCCACTGAGTGCCTCCAACAGTGGGTTGAGTGTAGCAATAAGGAATTTGATGGCAGGAAATTTTAGTGGATTCAGGCAGGCAGACCAGGGCTGGGACACAGAGCCTGCCTACAAGCCCAGGAAGATGGTCCCTACGAGTCCTGAAGAACTGAGTTTAACATATCTGGGGTGATGGACCAGCCCTGTTTGGCTGGGACTGAAGTGTTTCCCAGGACACAGAGCTTTGAGTGCTGGACCAGGGAAGTCCCGGGTAAAGCAGGACAAGTTGGACACTCAAAGCGGCATTTCTCAGAGGAAAGCTCAGACCATCCTCACCTGCTCTGTGAGAATCCAGAAACTGTGACTTCATCCCACACCTACTGAATGAGAACTTAAGGCATGGGGTGGACCCAATAATTGCTTTTGAACCAGTGCCTGGGTTGATTCGTATGCATACAACCAACCTCTGAGAACCATTACCCAGGAGTAACTGAAAGCAGAAGCAAAGATTTAACAACAAAAGTTAATGCTGGAACTTTCCTGCATAAAGGCAGGTGCCCAGGCCAGAGAGAGCTGAGCCCACACGATGAGGTCAAATGATCCTTGCAATGTGGAGAGGAAGGCTGGGAGTGCCCGAGCAGGCCAGTTTCCACCCCCTTCCCTCCACCAGCCCTCACAGGGCAAAGCTGCCCTATGACAAAACATGAGGGTGGTTTTCTCTATTTCCAACCTCTTGCAAACTCCTCAGAAAGTGAGTAAGCCTTGTAAAGAAAGAAGTGTAGAGTCCAGTGTAGCTGGGCACCTGCTGATAGATCCAGCCCAAGCCACCTTCCAGGGACAAAAGTCTCCATCTGGACCGTCCCCTGGGAAAGAATGGAACCAACTTTTGTTGACTCCCTCCTTGGCCAGGCAACTGCCATCATCATCACATTCAGAAGTCATGATCGCCACTCGGTTAGGTAGATAATGCAGTGGCCGTTATTAAAACAAGGCAACTGAAGCTAGGAGGAAAGGTTTCTCAGGGTCAAATGGCAAAAATTAATAAAGCCGGGTATAGCAGCCTCCAAAGCTCAGGTGTGGGCCTCTTTAAGTCTGACAGTCCTAAGGGTCCCTTCCACAAGGGCTCCTGGCACAGAGTCCTCAGACTTCTCAATGATTTCCAACTTGCTACATGTTGCAGGGGCTGGAATCCATCCTGGGCGCCTCCTGCTATCCTCCCACCTGGGCTTGCATCTCAGCTCCAACCCTTCCCAGCTGTGTGCCCTTGAGAAAATGACGCAATTTCTCTGTGATTTGCTTTGCTGTCTGTTTGTGGAGATGGTAATAGTATCTGCCTGACAGCATTGTTGTAAGGACAAAATAAAACAATTCAAAATAAAATATAGCATAATATAAAATAAACACACAATAAATGCTCAGTAAAGGTAAGCTATCCGTCTATCTAACTCCACAGTAAAACATACATGTTAAATAGCTGCTGGGCTCACAATATTATAATATGGACAGACAGTCATAAGCTGCAAAAGAGAAGAGAGCTCATCTGTTTTACTTCTGCCTGAGGTTTGTTTTCAGCTGCGATGATTAGGGAATTATGTTCAGTGGTTTGAGGCTCTCACTGCAAGGAAGAGTGTAGTTGAGAACACAACAATGCCCCAAACCCCAGACACACGTGAGGTGGAGCAATGGCATGTTGAATTGAGTAATGACAGCAGCTATACAGCGAAAGCCTGCCATGTGCCAAAGACTTTGTGTCAATTACCTATTTCGTTTCTGACCACAATCTCACAAATTACTTTATTCATACACCCATCAAATATTTACCAAGTGCCTACTCTAAACCAGGCATTTTGCTAGATGCTGGGGATACAAGAGTAAATAAGAGAGATCCATCCCTTTCCTTACTGGACTTACAGTCTATTGCAGAGCCAGAGGGAGAGCTATCCTGTAGGTATTGTCATTAACTCTCTTTTATAAATGAGGAATCTGAGACTCAGAGGCATTGGACAACACCCAGTGGTTATGGCTGGCAAGCAGTGGATCTGAATTCAAGCTCAGTTCTGCCTGATTCCCCATAACACAGCCTTTCTAGTCTACCAGACAAACTAGAAGAAAAGTCAAATGACATAAATCAATAGATTAGAGTATAGAGAAACTAACATTGAAAGCCCAGAAAAGAGAGTGGCTAAATCCAATTGCAATAGCTGGGCAAGATATTAGAAACAGTGACATTTACTTTGGACCTTAATTCAGATATCAGTAAGAAGGATTGCCACACAGGAGGAAAGTCCGACGCAAAATGATGGAGATCAGATCGGGGTGCAGAGCCTGGGAGCAGTAGAAAGTCCACCAGGACTGGAGTGTCCCTGCAGGGAAAGGGGAAAGCTGGAGAAATGAGCCAGGGCAGCTTGGTACAGGGCCCAGACACCACGATGCTTTGATCATCAGGCTAATGGAGAACCTCGGGGTTTGGAGACCATAAGTGGCAGGAGAGACAGGTGGCATGAGGCAAGGAGCACATACACCTCCACTCCCTTCCCTCCTGTGCTCTTGCCCCAACTACCCCACCGTGGTGGCCAAGGAGGTAGGAGGCTAAAAACAAGGGACCCATGCAGCAGGTGCAGCACCAAGATTCCTGGGGTAGCAGGCCAGCCTCCCAGTCTTCCTGAAAGGCCCCTGCTTAGGAAGTGTTTGCTTTTCTGTGATTGCTCACCGTTTCACGCCCTGATGTAGTTCAAACATCCCCACCTACCACATCCAAGAAAACCCAAGTGAACCACAGTTCTTTCTCAGTGAGAGCAATGGGAAGGGGAGGGAGGAATCTGAGATCAGGCATCAGATAGACTGCCAATGAAAGTGAAGCTTGGCAACTTGGGAGCCTGCTCAAGGAATCTCGTCTCTGAGAACACAATTGTAGTCAGCTGTCTGAGGGTTAAACAAGACGGTGTATTTGTAGTGTATCAGGCACATGGCCAGCTTCAGTCACTGAGAGGGGACACGTCACATCTCCACCATCTCTATAGCAGCCCATCCCAACTGTGCTCCTTGGACTAACTTGGGTAAAACAACATTGGGCTGTTGCACACTCTACTCATTCTCGAGGATGGATGATGAACATTATCATACTAAATGCCAGGAGAACTCCCTCATCATATATTATAAAAAACTGTTTTGTTTAATCCAGAGTTTCCAAAATTTATTTGGCCATAAAACGTTTATTTCATAGGACACCAAATCACACAGCTCCTCGAGCCAAAATTTCTGAAGTCATTCTGAACTCATCTCCTTCTCTCATGCCCATCAACAAACCCCAGTGGTTCTACATTCAAAATATATGCAGAATCGGATCCCTTCTTCCTCCGCCACCGCTGATGTCCTGGCTCAAGCCACCACCCCATCACCTGCATTTCTCCAGTGTCCTCCGAGCTGTATTCCTGTTTCCAGTCTGTCCTTTTTGTTTGCTCTGCATCAACCTTTCCTGCATAATAAAACTGCCCCCCAAACTTAACAGATATTTATGATTCCTCAAGATTTTGTGGGTCAGTTGGGGGGTTCTAGTCAGGGCCACCTTGGACGACCTCTGCTGTCAGCCGGTGGCTCAGCCGGAGCTGAACAGAAGTCGTCATGCTAGGGGTTCTCAGCTGTGATGACTCGACTCCACCCCATTGGGCTCGCCTCCTCCAGCAGGCTAGCCTGGGCTTCTTCGCTGGGAGTCTCAGGGTACCAAAGAGCAGCCAGAAAAGGCAAGGCCCGCACCCCAGCCCATTTCACTGCTGTGCTATTGGCCAAAACAAGTCACATGGCCAAGCCCAGAGGCAACACAGGAGGGAACTACCTAAGAGCAAAGGTGTAATCAGGGAAGCGATTTGAAACAGTCAAGCACAGCAGAATTACTTCTCATCACACTTAGACGAGAACTCCCTGAGCCCTCAACCTGGCCTGCGAAGCTGCCTCTGACTGAGCCCTGGAGGGTCACCACACCAAGATTCCTACAGCTCTGGCCACCCGTACAATGCACTCCCCCATGTCAACATCCTCCAGGATCTGCAGACCTGCCAAGCACAGGCTTATCTCCAGGTACTTGCACGTGGTGACAGTTAAGTTCACGTGTCAACTTGGCTGTCCTGTGGAGTCCAGTTGCCTGGTCAAGCAAGCACTGGCCTGACTGTTCCTGTGAGGATATTTCTGGATTTAAGTCATACGTCAATTGACTGCATCTATGGCTGATTTCATGTACAATCAACAAAAGAGATTGCCTTCAGCAATAAGAGAAGTCTCATCCAGGCGCTTGAAGGCCTTAAAAGAACAACTGAGGATTTCAGCAGTCAGAAGGAAGAATTTCTACCTTCTAGCTCTACCTCAGCCTGTCTCTTAATACTTACTTCTTTATATGTATGTATCTATATGTGTATTCATACACACATATATACACACGCTCTTCAAATGCCATCTCCTCAGGCAGGCCTTCCTGGGCAGTAATTTCTAAAACAGAACTTCTCTCATCCTCTACTCACTGCTATTTTAGTGGTTTAGTATTTATTACTACTTGGCCTTATGTTATATATCTATTTGTTTATTTGATTATTGGTTGGCTCACCAACTAAACCTAAGCTCCCTGTGGGTAGGGATTTTGCTTCTTTTGTTCACCCCTTTATCAGCAGCACCTAATGTGGTGCCTGATAGAGTACATATTCAAATATCTGTTGAAAAATTAAATGAATCTATTTTATAGAATGGATCATACTTGCAGTGATGTTTTGCCACACAATACAAATATAAATTAAACTAATAAAAACCTGAACTTTGTTGCTTCATAAGCTTACTAGGCATTTGCCAAGTAACACAAACCAGCTGTTGTTAAAAATCTCATCCATTTCCTGGGAGACCGAATCAAGTTGCTCCCGTCCAGCTCCAGTTTTAAAGGGATGGGCTTCAGACAGTTTTGATACCCACTGAGAAATCACCCCCAAGATGGCAACAATGAGAAACGAAACAATGCAAACTCTCTTTTTGATAAAACCAGAACTCATCTCTAACCCCACCCACAAACCTGAAGGACTTCCTAATGCCATGAAGACCAGACTCGGGTTATAGAAAGATCCCTGGGTACCTCTGGCTGTGGCTGCCGTGCTCACACAAGGCCATCAGATCACAGTTCTCTACGGGACGTGACACACTAAATGGGCAAAATCTACAATCTCTACTTTGGAGCCAAAAGAACCGGCAATGCCAGCTTGTAGGGAATTCTCCCCCAGATTCTATGTGGCACCAAGGAGAAGCAGGAGTGACAGTGGCTGAGTGAGGAAACATGCAAACTAGCCCTATTTACAGGGAGTCATCTGCTGGCGAGGCAGAATGAGGGAGAGACTGAATTAGGGGCAGCCTAGAAGTTGTTGAGCTCTGTGGTTGGGGAGAGGTAAATGCCAAAACAATTTATTGTCTTAAGGAGCTTCCCTGATGATCTAGAGGACTTCTGCTTTGCCAGAGCATCGCTCTTGCCCTCTCCAGCTTTAAACTCCTTGAAGAGGCTGGCCCGTGGATAATTTACCCTATTCCAAGGTAAGCAATCGTTTCAACAAATGAGAAAGGGAGAAAATGAACAGGAAAACAAATGGTAAATAAAAACACTCACTAGAAAGAGGTTTCCATGGAGCAGATGAAGATTGTCACTAAATAAGCCCCATGAATTTTCTGAAACCTAGTGAAATAATTAATTCTTTAATACAAAAATCTCAAAGCTGAGCTACAGGAGTTCAGAAAATACAGAGTGAGGTAATAGTAGGAGAAGAAACAAGAGAAAAAGGATCGGAGATAAAATTAAAATCAACACAGAAATGAAGACCACATGGGCAATAGCACAGTAAGAAGAAACATGGCTGGAAACAGAGTAAGGGACATGGAGGACAATACTGAGGGCCTGAGCAAATAAAATGGAACTGGATTAAGTTGTTTTAAAGAGCAGAGGGAAAATAATATATTGGTAAGAGAGAAAAAAAATATTTATCTCCAATAAACACATAAATACTATCCCTGAAGCAGAAAGCTGAAAAACAGAAACAGAAAAGAAAAAAACTTTTGAGATATAATTTAAGAAACTTTTGAAATAAAGAAAATTTGAATCTACAGATTGAAAGAGTACGCTGTGGGCCAAGAAAAATGATACTGAATGATCAATACTGAGACACATGCTAGTAAAGTTATTGATCCTCCAAGATAAAGATCCTTTGGGAATCCAGGAGAAGAAGATCAAGTCAGCTCTAAGAATTAATCGATGCTAAAAACAACAACAGAGCATTCAGGTCTAAGAGCAGTAGAGTCACCTACAAAATCCTTATGGAAAGAAAGTGTTAACCCAATAATTCCGTACCTATCCGAATCGTAATCCAAGTTTTAAAGGAAGCAAGCATTCAAGAACTCAGGAAATATAACACCTCTAGCCCCTTTTTGGAAACCCCTGGAGGGAGAACTTCAGCCAATCAAGGAATGGAGGGAAAACAGTAGATCCAGGACTGGTAATGAGCGTTGAACCCACAGTGTTAAACTATCAAAATTGAGAATTATGATAAAAGAACAGAATGTAAACATGTATAAATGTGCTAATGTAAAAAAATGATTTCAACTGTTGTGTAGCAAAGAGGAAGAATGGGTGAAAAATAATTTGAGGTCACTGTTTTTGTCTTCTTTAACAGCAGAGGAAAAAGATGTCATTTCTAAAGCTGATAAAGTTAATGGGTACAGAGACTATCTGCTGGCTATTGACACAAAGTTACCAAAGGAGATCATCACTAACCTCTTTGTTCCCTTAGACTTCAATGCCTCTTACCTCCAGTCTTTTCTAATGGAAATATTCCTCATTGTTCAAAGCCCATCTCACACACAGCCTTCCCTTGGTGCCCTGGAAATCACCACCTACTCCTTCTGTAAGCTTCCACAGCTCAGGACCTGCGTGTAACAAGCATCACCACCCAGCATCTAACACAGTTAATTATTTAGGTCCCCATCACTGCAACTTGTCTAAATCAGTGGTCATCGAGAACTTAGAAATTACATTAAGTTTCAGCATTAGCTTCGTCCACTGACTAAATTATCATAAAGTAGGCTTGAGTCTCCTACCATGTACAGAGAACTTAAGCTAATATTATGGGGAGTTACCAAAAATGAAAACACCACATTGTCCCTAAGCTTATTTCTAGGGTAGGGGGGAAGATGATGAAAAGCAAATGAAAGGGGGAATTGCAGAAATAAACAAATTCTGTGCAATCTCCATAGGCTTATTATTGCAGTAAAGATGTTAAAAATCTAGGCTCCACTTTCAAATGCCAAATTGGTGGGATGCATCAATCTCCAATTTCTTCTCTCCTGTTCTTTCAGCAATGGATCGGCAGGTGGGGACAAAAAAAAGTATGTCTGTGTTTTTTACAACTGATGGTTTTTTACAAATACGGGCACTGAATAGTTTCCGACTGTTGATGGCTAAACATTCTTTTTTGCTTTTGCTATCATAATGCTTCTGCAGGAGAGCTACAAGGAGGATTAGGAAATGTCTTTCAAATTTCTTTGATCCATCTTTACAATCTTCATCTTTATTTCTTTAATCTCTTTTGACTATGCATTAGGACCTCGAAAGCTTATTATTTCGATCAGAGAGGGCTTGACAACAGCTTTTCCGTCTTGAATTTTATCCTATATGATTTCACTAGAAAAAGAAAGGTAATTTAATCTTTCCCTTAAGTAACAAATTTCACCCATATCCTGAAAGATCATTCTGCTTTATTTCTTTCCTTTAAAGAGCCCGGTTCCCTTCTAGAAAGCATGGGGCCTTTTCCTGTGGGTTTTCCAGATCCCATTGGCAGGATTCTGGATAAAACTGAGGAACAGTTACAGAGAAAATCTCACCCAGCGAATCCCATTCTTTGTCATCATGTAATTTGTGATGGTAGCTTTCGGGAAAAATCTGAAAAAAGGGAACTAACCAAATAGCGTACATGCAGAACACGTGTGGGGAAACAAGGCTGCTTCTCTGGAGCACAGGTCAGTCGGGCCAAGCACCCTCCTGAGCTCTCCGCCTTTCACCTGGAGGAGCCCCACTTGGATTTGGATTTGGGAAATTTTTCCTGTGCCTCTCTTTCCCCATTGCCGTCAGTCTCCATGGAGCAGTGACTCCAAGCTTGGAACGATGGCCCCCGGTGGGGCAAAGAGCTCTGATTCCGACGAGGTCCTCTGATTAGCCAGCGGGCCAACGCGCCACACGGCGTCCGCGTGCAGGGTCTCCGGTGCCACCGCCGAAGCGCGCAAGAGGGCAGCGCCAAGGGAGGTGAGGGAGGGTCCTCGCCGCCGCGGCTCGGGACGGGCAGGAGGAGAGACCTAACTCTACCTACAAAGCAGCTCTTCCCGCGTGTGACGCGGGGCTCGAGGAAATACTATAAAATCACACATCCCCAAAGAATGGCCAAACAAAAGCCGTTTGCAAAGGCATTTTATCCCAGACACCTTCTCTTAGTCAGATGCCCTGTTAACGTCCAAGCTGCCGAGATGACCTGAAACTGAACAAATTTACAGCAAAAGTGGCCATTTAGAGAAAATGACTCCTTTCTTTGGGACAGCAGAAAATGTCTGAAAACGTGAGTAATGTGTCTTATAGCAAACGGTATAAAACAAATGTTGCCAGACCTGCTTCCTTACGTGGTCCCTAGTACTTTTATGCATGTTCGCTGTGTGAACAAGGGGGTTAAAAGTTAAACAGTAGCCTAGGGCCAAGGGGAAGGCGCCGCACAGGTAGGAAATGGGCTTCTTGACTTCCAGACCATTACTATATGTCTTTAGCAGAAGCTAACAGGCACCGGGTGTGCAAAAATGTCTTTCCTTAAGGTGCCGGCGCTGTGCAATTGGGCTCTTTTAATGTCTGAAATAGCCATCTGACCTTTACTCCAAAGTCATAAATTTATCATTGTCTGAAATTGGCGCAGTATCCGTCTTACGGAGGCCCGTTTTTAGGATTTAACATTTCCAGAACACTGAGTCTCTAGTGCATAAAAGGAGACTTTAAATTCACTGAGTATCCTAGAAAGTGGTGGAATAGAAAGGAATTAGCGATTTTGAAAGTAGGACATGGGTCCAACGCTGAAGCAAGTAACAAAGGCAAGAGGAAAACAATGGCTGGCGAGACCAGGTTAGTCTATAGGACATGAAATGATAAATAACTCCGAGTGCTGGTCATGTATAATGAATTACAATCCTTGTACGTTTACCTTAGTAACATTTTACAGGGGTTGTATTTTACTCCCAACTACCAATTATGTCATCATCCTGGCATTTACCTGGACATAATGATGCACAGCTACCCCAGTCTCGTAACATAATTCATTGCTAAAAAGTGTTTGTAAAGTCACCCGGTGTGCTACACTCACATAATGACTAGGATATTGCTATTAAATTTTACAGATTAAAGTTTAGTAAACCTTAAAAATCTTATGTTGGTTTCTGTGTATCTTATTAATCCTAAAGGAAAAGATGTTCAGCCATTTAAATGTCAATAAATGTGTAACCCGGTAAAAAGCAGACAATGTGTAATCAGTTATCCAGCAGCTCACCTCCCATTTTCATGGAAGGAAGAGGCTTTTATAACTGTTACAAGGCAGGCGTTTAAACTTCCACTTCTGCCACCAGATTAGGCCATCTATTAAAATATGAACACACACGCACACCTTCACACCTTCACACCGTGCCACCGTGTTTTCATCCCCTCGATTCATTAAACTCAGCAAAGAAACAAAAACTGCACCACTGGTTTGCATTGATCCATTTTAATTTAGGTTTGAGGAAAAACAAGAATTCAAATGTTTTTATGAGCGTGTGAGGTCACCAAATTTAAATTAAGCCTCCTCCTATAAAGCACATTAATAAAAGTACTATACAGAGGGAAATTTAATATGAATGGTTAAAATGCATGGAATTCGGATTTTACTGTCAAACAGCTCAATTAAACAAATTGAATTTTTAAGCAACAAAAGGGAATTGAATCAAATTAGGAACAGAGTGTGATCTGCAGCGTGGACCTTCATGAGTGAGAGAGCTGGCCCCTCTAGCAGGGAGTTTTCTTTACTCGTTCCCTCAGCAGTTAGGGGAGGTTGGCAGAGCTGCAATACAAAAGGATAAAAACGTTCACCGCTGAAACACAGTTTTTGGCTCCCAATAAATCATCTGTCACTTCATCACAGCCCGGTAGATAATGAGCAATAAAGTTTTCACACTCAGGGAATGAGGACACAGACACAAGAAATACAGCTAAAGCAGCTGTCTGCCTTTCCTGTGAGTGGAAGGGGCTTTGTATAAGAAATGACCCTCAGGTTTCCCCAGAAGAAGAAAGACTGCTTCGGTGGCACAGGAAATTTACCGCATTAAACATGCAATCGCATTTATTAGAAACTTTAATGACAACAGCATGTTGAGGTCTACATGGTAAATAAAGCGTGATGTTGGTCCAGAAATAGCCCCGTGCTCAAAATCGACCGGCGGTTGTTGGCACGGGGTGGTCTGCACAATAAGTCACTGAAATTTTACTGACGTTATTTTCAACGTTTATGTAGTCACTAGTCCCCATTTGGCGTCTAAACAGTGCTCACGTAGCTGATATTCAAATAATTTTCCCTTAGATGGACTTGTGTATACAAAAAAAAAAATCAATTGAACAGAAAAAAAAAGTGTGAGCTATGGATTCCAAAATGATATGCTAGCATACTCCGTAAATGCTTCCTGGATATTTGCAGATGTCTTACAATGGTTCACCACAATTACCTTGCATTAGTTCTGACTTATTCACCACTTCTGGAACCTGCACTTGGGTGGGCTATACCATCACCAAAAACAACTGCCCAGAGAATTACCAGGGCACATGGCAGAAAAGGAGGAAGGAGGGAAAGAAGAAGGAGGGAGGGAGGCCAGAGAGACTCAGTGCCATACAGTTGCCCTGAATAAAATGTTCCCTAAAGCGGGCACCTGACTGGCACACTGCCATCTGAAGTGTACGAGGAAGCGGAAAAGCCTGCATTTGCTGTCAGGGTCCAGACGCCCGGCAGCACACCTGTGGGTCCCACCTCTGCTGGGGGAGGGGGGCTGTCTCAGAGCAGGTCAAGGCAAGGAGAGCCACTTCACCTCTGGCTGTGGGTTTTTGCCACCATCCTGATCCCTGACAGTGGAGATAAGGAAGAGATGCCCTTAAGGTCCCCTGCTGTGTTGCTGACCCTTTTTCCTGGAAAACATATGATGTGGCTTGGCAGGGATGGGAACGAAATTTCAGGGCAGGTCGGTGCCCCTGATTTCTTGTCTTGGTCATGTCTCAGAGCCACCAAGACTCACCTCCTCCTTCCTTCCCAGCACCCAAACAATCCACGGAAGGGCAGGGGCACCGTCCCTCACCAGAGCACCCGTCTCCCAAGCGGGATGCCAGGAGCATCAGGGCTGTGAGTCATCAGCCCCAAAAACTGTTTGTCAGAGCCCAGCTCCTGGGACAGGGCACTTCATGATCCTCGAGGGAAGAGAAAATGCAATCTATAAATCAAAAACCAAATTCTGATTGGGGGGTTTTGCCTGGTTCCCTGGAGAGAGTTTGGAGGAGAAAAGAACAGCAGAATAACACTGCTGTAAACTCAAGAAAGGAGTGAAATCTGGAGACACATCCTGTGTGCTGTCGTACTGGTTAGATGCAACAGGGCATCTGGGCTCTGCCACCCAATGGTTGCCCTGGGCCCAGGACACGGCAGGGGGCAGAGGGGTGCAGAGGGGGTCCTTGGGGGAAGCTGAGTAACACTCCCACTCTCCTTGGCAGTGGTCCCTGCCCCGACACTTGGTGATGGTTGATGAAGTGACAACTGGAAGAAGGGCATAGGCTAAAAGAAATTCAGAACGTCAGCCAACCCTACATCTAGAATTCCCCTACCTAATTTTACATCTGCTCTGTAAAACACTTTCTCCATCCAACAGAATCTATCAAATCTTAGTTAAAGTTGCTTGATTATAATACATGCAAAAATAAAATCAAACAAAGTACAGCAATTTGCAATTAATAGATCCTAACTAATGTTATGTGCTACAGGAGAAAAAAGCACTGGTATGTAAATAAATGCAAATACGGATTTCCTTATTCTATTTTCCACATAGCTTCTGAGAAAGCAAGGCACTTAAAATCCTTATTTCTCAATTGTATTCGTTAAAATAATGCATGTTAATTATATTCCAACATTCATCTGACAAATAACTGATAAGTTACACAATGTAACTACTAATAATCCACGTAGCCCATTTTATTATCTTATGAAATTGGAGATTGAACATTGATTATGACTAATAGGGGATTTCATCCAATAAAGGCAGCACACATGAGGAGAAGTATATAAAAACTGGGTAGCTGGCTTTTGAATAGCTAGAAGGAGCTTTGTTGTGTCATTAATTAACAAAGACAAATACTCTGGGTGAAGATTGTAAGAGTTGTACTTTTTTAGAGCAAAGATGAATTATTCATTTCTACCCTGGCTATCCCATAGAGTGCAAGAAGAGTTTGTTTTAGCAACAATAGTAGAAATCTATTTGCTACAGGGGCAGCCTGGTAATACTGCTTGTTAAGGCAATGCTATTTGTAAGCAAATTTATATGAAAAGTACGCAGTGTCTAACACTAAGCTACCCCAGCCTCACAGACTGAAGGCTGATTTTACAAACGTCCTGCAGCACTCCATCATCCCTTCATTTTAATGTCTTTATTTTATGATTTTGTTGATGAAATACTACTTACCCAGTGCTCAAAATTCCTTCTAGGCTGCAGGCACTGGCTAGTTGACATGGCAAGCTATATTTTACGGTCATATATTTCAGCTCTCTCTGTCCAAGTTGGAGGACACAGTAGCCAAGATGGTTTTTCATCGTAGAAATATATTTTCATATTTATTTATTGATTTGACTAATGTATCTATTTTTCAACTCACATGCTTATGTTTCAATCCATTAAAGTGATTCATGGTCAAATAATATGTTATTGCAAGTACAAAGAGGAGAGAAAAACCACTGCATATTTGCTAGAACACAAGAACCAAAATAATAAAAAAAATCATTGCATGATTAAATATAGTTTTAATCCCCAAAAGATCAAAAGTAAAATGATGTTTTTAATTATTTTACAAAAAGGCATAAAATAAAAGTTTTTTTTAAAGTAGGACGCAATTACCTATGAAATAAGTTTTCCAGTAATAAATATTTTGTGGATGTTTCTTAACAAGATTAAGTACTCAATATGGACTTACCATAAGGCATGAAATTAGACAAAAAATAAAAACTAAAACAGGTTTCAATTATTCATCAGGAGAAGACTAGAGGGTGAAAGCTGACCAGCCCTGAGACGTCGGGGCTTCGCTCCCCCAATACCTGGCTTTAGAGGCAACACAATGAGGTCGACATGTCCTTAAAATCCTAGCTTCTCAGCAGGAAGACGGCCAAGTTCCGGCTTTCCCAGGGGGCCATACTGGGCAACACTCAAAGCCCACAAAGAGCCTGGAGAAGTTCCATGTGGTTTGACCCTACAGAAGCCCTGTTGTGGGTTGAACTGTGACGCCAAAGAAGAAATGTTGAAGCCTAACCCCAGGCACCTGGCACTGACGCCGCCTTTGGAAACAGGGTCTTTGCAGTGTGACCTCATGAAGATGGAGTCACATTGGCTAGGGTGGGCCCTAATCCAATGTGGCTTGTGTCCCTAAAGAGGGGCACGTGGACTTACAGAAACAGCGGTGAGAACAACATGTGAAGACGGAGGCGGGGACTGGCCTACGTCTACAAGCCAGGGAAGGCTGAGGATGGCCGGATGCTGGGAGAGGGGCGTGACACAGAGAAGGAATCAGCCTTGCTGACGCCTTGATTTTGGACTTCTGGCCTCCAGAACTGGGAGAGAATAAATCATCAGTGTCTGATGTTTTAAGTCACCTCATTTGTGTTTGCTTGTCACAGCAGTGCCAACAAGCTAAGACAGCCCTTGGAAGGGCACGTTTAGCCAGCAAGGGCTGCAGGGCTCCTGTGAGGCCCCATGCCTCGCTGCTGGCCCTACAAGGAGCTCCATTCTCCGGATGCTTTTCTAAGAGTTCTAGAGGCGCAAAAGAATTAAAACAGGTTTCTTAGCGGGCTTTGTTTGTTTGTTTGTCGGTACACTCCACTTTGTCCTGTAATTGTGCTTAAATATCAAAGGTGAATTTGGCAGGCATTAAGAAAAACAAAGCCTAAAATAGCTGAGGGTGGGGATCAAGCACAATGGGCCACAGTCCACCATGGAAACAGAAAAGAGACAATAAAATGGGGTGAAAGAGCAGCCGTCAACTTCTACCGATGCTTCTTTTTAAATAGACAAGTGTATTTTTATACACGTAGGTGTGAGAGTAGAAAAGTCAACACTGCCTCCATTTCATCCCACGGCAAATACAGTCACTGAAAATAGTGTCCTTTGAATCCTATTCTAAAATGATATTCATGTGAATATATACGTATATGTGCATAACCATGTGCACACAGTTCTTTGCCACAATTTTATATTTAATAACATATACTGGAGATTTTCCCATATAATCACAAACTGCATCCGTTTTCACAGTTGCATATAGAAGGGCCATAATTAATTTAATTGGTTCCCCAATGATGGACACACTTGTTGTCTTAATTTTAGTTTTATTTTAACAGCACAATGAAAATGCTCGTGTGTGTGTGTATGTGTGTGAGTGTGTGTGTTTGGGGGGGAGGGGGGGAAGAGAAAGAGAAATTTTATGAGCATAGAAATAAATTCCTAACAGCAGGCTTTCTGGTTTATGTTTTCCTTAGTGATTTTAAGAATTCCTTATATATTAGTGATGTTAACACTTAGAATGTAATGCAAGTTGCCAAAATCATTCAGTTTATTGTTTGCATTGTAATTTTTTTTTACTCTCAAGTACATTTTTATAAATTCAAGTCCATCTATTTTCCTTCAGGATTTCTGCATTTGGCTCCACACAGAGGAAGCTTAAACTCTCACTTAGACATTTTCTATTCCTAATACAGAGCAATTCTTAACTTTAAAATCATAATCCTTCCAGTGCTTATTTTTGCTCTAATTAAAAGGTAGAGATCTAACTTTGCTTTTTCCAAATGCAAAGTTAGAAAAAACAAACTAGTTACCCCACGCTATTAACTGAATAATACATCCTTCTCTTACTACTTTAAAATGCCATCTTTATTATATACTAAATTATTTATGACTCTTCCTGAAATTTCTTTTCTGTTCTATCGATCCCTTTATTCCTGCACCAAGACCACGTTGTTTTAATCACTCCAGCATTTTAATATCTAGGAGGTCAAGTCCTCTCTCATTATTCTTATTTTTCAAAATTTCCTTGGCTTTTCTCAGCCATTTATTTTTCCAGATGAACTTTAACAACATTTTGTTAAGTTCCACCCCAAACTCCACTGGGATTAGAATTGGATAGTCATTGAATCTGTAGATGAATTAGGGGAAAGTTGACATCTGCATTACTAAATCTTCTCATACAGGAACATCATTCTTTATACTCATTTAAGGCTTCTTTTCTGTCCCTTGGAAAAGTTTTATAATTTTAATAGTTTTCCAGGACATTGTGTAAGTTTTTTCAGACATATTGAATATTTCTGTTTTCGTTGTCGACCAGATCTTTTTTCCACTATATGTTTTCAGTTGCTTTGTGTTAAGTAAAAATCTACTGATTTCTGGACATTTATTTAACAGTTAAGAATTGTTAAATTTTAGTTAAAATTCTTAACTATGAATTTAAAATTAGCTTAAAATTGTCTTATTGTATTTCTCAGTTGATCCCTTTAAGTTTCTCAAATGAGTTATATCAACTGCAAACAATGCTAGTTTTCTCTCCTATATTCCTCTTTACATGTGTCATTTTTTTCTGGCCTTTCGCTTTATTTACTAAAATTTACAAAATAGTCTTTTAAAACCGTAACCATAGCAATCGTCGGTGCTGGTCCTGGGTGCAGAAGACTCAGTGCGGGTGGGTGCTGGAAAGCTGAGCGCCGATGACGGTTTTCGTCCCCAGAGCGGCTCTGACAACAGGCTGGGCTTAAACAACAGGCATTTAGTGTCACAGCTTTGACGGCTGGAACCCGACATCCCGCCCTCAGCAGGCCGGAGCCTTCTCTCCAAACTCGGGAGCGTTCCGGAGCCAGCTTGCCGCAGTCCTTGGGGTCCCTTGGCTTGTGTCTGCCTTTGTCACACGGCCATGTCTTCGGTCCCCTCCTGTGACTCCCGCGGACTTCTGGCTGCTGGCTTGGGGTTCGTCCTGACTGCCTGCCTCTGAATTTCCTGAAACACCCACCTTAACTGACCATAACATCTTCAAAGCCTCTACTGTAAACAAAGGGATTCGCAGGAATGCAGAGCAAGGTCAACGACCTCTTGCTGAGGTGCGTGATTCCATCTGCCACAGTGACCTGACACAAATCATGCTCCCATGCTAAAGAAACATCCCCTTCACCTTGTTATTATGGTAAAGAACAAAGGTTACATTTTATCAAAGAACTCTTCCACCTGAAATAAAACGGCCACGTGAGTTTTAGTCCTGTGTCTTAGAAATGTGACAGATAACTAAAAAATGTCTTAATAACGAGTCACTCTTGCATGCTGTGAGTTCTATTAAATCACCATGCATCATCCTCAAAAGTTTGGAATCTGAAAGCAGAAAGAGCTGCATCAAATCTCACATTTACTACTACTACTTACTCCCCAAGTCACAGACCCTCCTCTTCTTTAAAGCTTGTCCCTGAGAATTCACTGGCAAGACCCATACTGAAAGCACTTGCAGGGAATACAGGTTCAGCAAAAGTTAGCTCTAATTGTGGTTTTTAAATACGCTTTTGCTTCCAGTTGAGTAAGTTTTCATTGAAAACTTTCACATTTATTTCCACAAGTAAAATTGCTTTAAATTTAGATTTGATTTAAATTTAAAATTGATTCCTTTGCATATCTTTATCAAGGTTGTATAGCAAGAATCTTCTAATTTTACAAGATGAGTTGCGAATATTTGTACTTTCTTGAAACCGCTTGTGATTATTAGATTTGGGATGGTGGAGAGTAAATAGTATAGTTTGGTTTTGGTTTTCACATGGTGAAATGGAACATTCAGGTTTTTCTGTCTCTTTTTGAGTCAATTTTAATCATTTATATTACTAGAAAACTATTATGTCATCAAGATCATCAAAGAAATTTAGACATATTTTCCACCATCTGTGCCTCCAGCTCTATACACTCCCTCATTTCCAACATAAAACATTTGTGATTTTTTTTTGCCTTTTATTTTGGTCATAGCAACTGGAGAGCCAGCTTTTTTTTTTTTTCTTTTCAAAGAATCAGCACTTGGTTTTATTCAGTGGTCACACTGTTTGACCTTTCTGCAATATTCTAAAGATAGCTTTGTTCGTATAAGTTCTTTCCTCCTCTATCCTAAGGAAAATTGATGCAATTTTTTTGTCTTCTTGAGTTGAATAGTTTACTTTCCTTTTTATTATTGTTAGTATTAAAAACATCAATGGCTATAAATTTACATATTGACAGAGCTGTTGCTCCCATGAGGCTTCATGGGTAGCATTGTGTTATTTTTTTAGATAAACGAATAAAATTTGTTTTTCTTTGCTTTTTAGAATTCCTTCCTGGTGAGGCTGACAACTCACTTTGAATGTGGGGATAGTGGGCACCTCATCCTTGGGCTTCAGCCAAACCGGAGACTGAAATAGTCTCATGTTATCAGTTTGTTACAAAATTCATTGTTGGTTACAATGGGTATCAGTACAAAACAAATACCCTTATCCCATTTAATGATTTTTTTTAAAGTTTTAGGGCCATGCCTAATTTATTTTGGTATGCCTTAGCCTAATATATCTTTATCCCCATTTAGTTTTCTATATAGCCGGATTTTCTTTTTTTGACAGTCTGAAATCTTTGCCTTTTAATACAATAATTTATTACATTCTTATTTATTGTGCAAATAAACTTATTTGCTCTTTCTTCTACCATCAATAGCACATTTCCTTCATGTTTTGTTTTTCCCTCTTTATCATATGTCATTACGTTCCCCTGGCTTGCTCCATCTATCTACCTCCACATAGCTATCATTTATCTATCTATTTATTTTTCATTTGTTCTTCTCTCTCATCTTGAGGTGTCCTGTAACCCAGTAGGCATGCAAAAACTACTTATGAATGGGTGAATTTGAAAGGAGGCAAAAAATTAATGCCTGATCCCAATCCACCTCTTGATGATGGCTGGAGTCTTAAACTGCCAGAACATCTTCCCTCCAGGCTCTGCACAGTGGTACAGAAGGCTGGAGGAGAGGCACTTGGACAGACTCAATGTTTGAGCAAAATGAGTTAGCACAGTACCCGTGGTTAACCAGCTGCAGACCAGCTAGCTGTCACTGAGGTAAAAAAAAATGCAAGCAAAATCACCTACCTGATAGGCTGGAGCAGCTCCTGGAGCGGGTGGGCTATGTCCCTCCACTGAGTAACCTGGCCATCTTTTACACACAAATTGCATGGCTGTGACTCCATTCCTGGTTCTCCAAATACTTGGATGTGATCGGTGCCCATGCCCTGCGTACCTTGAGCCATTTCTTCCTGGAACGTTTTTCCTAGAGCTTCTTCGTTTGGGGAGCTTCCAAGAGGTGGAGAAGATCAGTTACAAAACCTGATTCAACCCTGTTTTCTCAGCGTGTGCATATTTAGCTTTTAAGTTTACACCTTCCAGGATCTATTCCACATTCTGACCCAGGCTTTATCCACATTTCCTTTTTCATAGGAATATCAAAGTTCTTATGAAAAAGGAAAGCATTCATTTTGATAAGTTCTATTCAACTCTGAGAGTAGCTCAGCTGTGCAAGGTACAGATACGGAAACCCCCCATCTCTTAATCAGAGGTGAGAGGCAGCTCCCCATCAGAGGCAGGACACACCAGTCATTGACATCCACAAAGATGAATAAGAAGAAAGGTGCTAATTGGATACAAAGTAATATTGGTTTTGCAAAATATTTTGATCTAAAATATTTAGGTGGAAAATATATACTACTCAAAAATGATAACTATTTATTCATTAAAGAAGGCTCAAGCAATACAAATATAAAAAGGAACTCATAGCTTTTTCCAGAAAATACAGTAGTGTCTGGAACAAAAGAGACCAAGGACCCAGAAATAAACAAAAGTACAGGGGTGCTCCCTAAACTGAGTAGCCGTTGACGGAAAAGGGCCATTAGCAATAGCTGTAGGCAAACCTGCGGTAAATTTCCCCCAAGCAACCTGATTCCAGCAAACCAAAAGCAAAAGTATATATTATTTTAGCTACCAGCCCACAAACAAACCCACGAGTCTGCAACCATGATCCACCCATCCCAGCTGGATCTTCAGCAGCACTGGCTTCTAGCTGAGCAATTAGACAGAAGTTCTTGGGAAAATATTTGTACCCTGTGACAAACTCCCTCTACCTTTTTATTATCTAGTTTCAAATCCACATGTGCACTCTGACATTCTAGAAGCATGAGAAAAAATTGAGCAAAATCTCACTTATATTTATGTCTAAGGTTTGGTTTTAAAATGTGGTACATATACAAAATGGAATGTTTTTGGCCATCAGAGGTAATGAAGCTCTGAGACATGCTGCAACATGGATGAACCTTAAAGATATTATTCTGAATGAAATAAGCAGGGTGCACAAGGATAAATAGTGCATGATGTCACTTATATGAGATATCTAGAAATAGAAAATTAGCAGAGGCAGAAGGTAGATTAGACGTTACCAGGCAATAGAAGGAGAGGGGAAAGGGTGGCTTTTGCTTGGTGGGCATTGAGTAGTTGATTAAGAAGAAGAATAAAAATTAATTTTTAAAAATAACAAAACTGGAAGAACAATGTGGTGAGTTAGCAAAAACTATACACTGCTAGTTTATTTCCCATTAGTTAATATCTTGCTGCTTCCAAACTCTTGGGAGTGTCTGTTGTTCTTTGTGTTGTGTTTTCTGTGTTCTGTTGGTAAAGTTACTCTTGGGGAAAAAACGAGTTTGGTTTTAGAAAGTGCGCGTCTCCTCATCTGGTCAGCTGTGCACACCCCACGGTGAGCAGAGGTGAGCCGCTCATGGGAGCTGGCCTCACACACTCTCCCAGGCGAAGAGGCTTCGTGGAAGACGGTGGGTCTTTGCCCAAGGGCCATCGATGCCCCCGCGCACGAGACTGGGCAGGTGTCCGGCTTCTCCGCGTCGAGACTGGGCAGGTGTCCGGCTTCTCCGCGGCTTCCTGCTCACCTTTGTCCCCGAGCCCCGGCCACCCCAGCTCCACCCCAAGCTCCCATCTGAATCAGCGTTCTGCGCCCTGTGCTCTCTTTGAGGCCCGCTTTTCCCTGCCCCTCCGTGGCCTTTCCCTGATGTCTACCTGACTTCCTCTGCACCTCCTGGACGCTTTTGTCAGATATGTGGGTTTTGGCAGGCAGGGAGCCATGTTCTCTTCCCCTTTATCTCACAGGTTTGTTGAAAGTGGGCATTTGACTTTGAATTTTAATAAGGTGCATTCCGGCACCCGGCCCAGTGCTTTAAGTAGACCCAGCATTCCAGAATTGTGTGTTGGTGATTAGTTTCACCCCACCTTCTCTCCTCAAGGCAGAGGACATCAACGAGCCTTGCACTGAGGCCTCGTGTCTGTGGCCAATTGACGGCCTTCAGCAGATACTCAAGGACCACCGAAGCTGCCAGAAATCACATGCAGACAGCAGCAAAGGACTGACAGCTTTGCAGGGAGTCCCGTATCAACATACACCTCAGAAAGAGTTAAACTCAAAAAAAAAGCAAAGGCTGCAGAGTCAGTGAAGCCACAAATGCTGAGGGAACCGCATGGCGTTCTGCCTCTGCAGATGCCTTCTGAACGCAAAGCGGGTAAATGCTAACAGAGGAAGCCCCCAAATGAGCCGGGCGCCTTCTACTCCATCACGGAGAATTGTTCTCTCGAGCCGGCTCCAGTGGGGACGTGTTCGGAGCACGTACCATATGTGCCCGAGAAGGGTCTAATTTTTCCATTTGGAGTTTTTACCTTTCTCTTGAAGGGATAGTTAATTTAAAGCCATTTGTTTCACAGGTGAAGCCTTTTGTCGAGTGTTTAATATATCACCCTTGGTCGCTTGAACAATTAGAAATTGTCACCAAAGAAAAATGTCGCAGTTCATGTAAATAACTGTTTACCTAAAGGGATGGGAACCCACGAGAGTCAGCACACTTTAATGAGGCATGACAATGGAGAGAAAGCCAGAACCAAGCTGCATCTGCTAAAACTGACATTGCTTATGGTAAAAATTGGCCAAAACAACTATTATTTGTTTTTTTCTTGTCAGAAATAATGTAGCTTGAAAATTTTCAACAGGCAGCCCAAGTCCAGACCATTTGTTACTTCTAATGGCCTAATTGTTCTCCTGGCAGATGTAAAAAATGGGGGCACTTATGTCATTTACCTAAATTTCTAATTAATGCAATGGCAAAAGAGAAATTAGAGCAACAAGGGAAAAAAAGTTGAAAAATGTCTCTGTTAGCCTTTATGTAATCTGTCTCTGTTAACTTTCCCACAGTTTCCCCACAGCAGGTCCATTTGAGCACTAACTAGGAGTCACACTGTTTATTTCAACAGGAGGAGGGAAGGGTATGTATCAATTACTCAGATGCTCAGGAAACAGCACTTCTGCTTTCCTAACGACCAACAGAGTCCCATTGAAATGAAAGGTGAGTGGCACCAAGCTGGCATTTCCTGAAGAATCTGCCCTTGGACCCAACACCCAATAGCAGGGATGCTGCACCCACCCTATGCAAGCCCCTCAGGCTTAGTTAGATTCCAATCCTTAAACCTGCAATTCATTTACTCAAGTTGAATGGCTCACAGTGAATCGCCTGGCATTTATTTGAAGATCCCTGGACTCACACGTGGTTGTAAAGCAAGGCACTTACAGCTGAAGTCTGAACATTCTGCCTGCTGGATTCCTGAGGCTGATTCTCTTGCACTTCTGAATATTTCCTCTGGAAAAAGAGGTAAACGTACCGTCCAGAAATATAACAATGGCTGATGTTAACAAAGTCATAAGAATGTGAAACAACATGTTCCACGGAGTTTTCCTTAGGATGATAATTCCATGGATGCTTGGTAAAAATTTTTTCTAAAAAGTGACTTATTTGGGAAAGCATAGCATCTCTCCTTCTTAGAGACAATGCACATTAACATTTTGAAGTTTCTGAGAAGTCCTGCAATAAATAAATCATCTCCAAAGTACTTATCCAGCATTTTCCAAATGTATTTGACCTCACAATCTTTTTTTACATGGAAAAAAATCATATCTTGCAGAAAAAAATTTATGGGGCCTGCTTCTAATAAGGAAGTACTTTCTGGATTTGAAGTAGCCCATTCTATGAGTAATACCAACAATTGGATTAAGAGAGGCAAAATACACAAAACACCTTGTTGAGAGGCTGGAACATAGTAAGTGCCTAATAAATGTTAGCTGGTGAGTGCAAGAGCAGGAGAGAGAAATTCTTCTTCATAGTGAAGCAAAAATTGCTTTTCGAAACTTTCTTTCACAGCTTATAGCATTGGAGGCCAGAATTTAACCTCAGATCTCTGGGAAAACCATCACTCCAGATCACCTTCCCTCCAAATTACACTTCTGATTCCCTAACAGTGCTTTATATGGCAAGGTTTCTAGATCTTTCCAAATCACTCAACATCCTTTGGATGTATTCCAGCTGATGGGAGGCCTTTCTAAAATGTAGCAACCCATGCTGAGCAGGGCATTGCAATATGGTGAAAGCAATTCCGTGCACATGGGTTTTCACTCTCAGCACCCAAATAATGATATTACCTCGGACCTGCTGCATTTTGAGTCATGATCAGATTCTCTGAGTAGCCTCAAGGGGAAGCACCGTGACATCCCATAGCCTTCAAGCCATCTTCTCTCTCTGCTGGTTTCCCAGCCGATTTTAAATACTGTTTATGTGCTAACACTACCCCCAAAGTTTATTCCCAGTCTTGTTTGAGATATCTACTTGGATATCTTAACCTAACTCTACATGTGCAAAATGGAACTCTTGGATCTCCTACTATTTCTCCAAACCCTGTACTTCCAACCCAGCTTTGCCTACCTCAGTGATAATAGCATCCATCCAGTTTATTAAGCCAAAAACCAAGGTATCTTCCTTGATCACATCCTCATATGCAGTTGCTCATATCCAATTCATCAACAAGTGCTGGAGGTTCTACTCCCAAAACACACCGTGAGTGAAGCTTCACGTCCATAGCCCACGCTATAGTCCAGGCTACCATCTTTCTCTCCTGAGTCACTGTATGGCCACCACCCTGGTCTCACTATCCTGACTCTTGGCGCCCTCCTACCAGTTCTCCAAAGAGCAAACAGAAGGATGGGAAAGGTGGGAGTAAAGAAAGCATTCTCAGTTATCACGCCCATGCAGAAAGCCCTTCCAAAGACTCACAGTAAAGTTAAAAATAACATTCCAATTCTTTACTAATAATCCTGCATAATCCAGCCTCTTCTTTCTTCTCGAGTCCCTTCTCCAACCACCACCCTCCACCCTCCTGCATACCAGCTTCATGAATCTTCTTTTAGTAGCATGTTTCTTCTGGCTTTAATGGTTGTTTAGGCTCTTCTATCTTCAAAACTCCTCCTGCACTTCCCTCCACTCGACCAAATTCTGATCATCCTGTAGGTCTCTATTGTTTCTAGTCTTGCTATTAAAACTCTCTCTTGGTCATCCTTGGACAGAAATCACTGACTATTTCTGAGAATGTATCATTTAAATAGTCACCCTGAAGAGTCCTGATACATGTTGACACTACTTTCCAGAAAGGAAGAGTCATTTAGACTCTGAAGGGAAGTAGAGAAGCCTGCCCATATCATCGTGCCCTTGCCAGCCAACTGTATTATCATATCTATAAAGTATTGCCAGCCTGATCAATTCTCATTGCTTTAATTTTCATTTTTATATTCACTGGTGCATTAGTACATATGCTCATGGTTCTCCATCACTTGAACTTCTTTTGTGAATTTCCAGGTTATGCCTTCACCCCACTTAGCCTTGACAGGAATTCTTCCAAGCATTTCACTCACCTCTCTGCCCCTCCTGCCCTTGAAGGAGCTTTGATTACCCAATTAACGTCAGGAATAATGAAGAGTTGCATTTGTTCATTTGGCCACTGGTGATGAACACTCTTTAGAAACACGCAAGCGAGCAACCCACTCCTCAATGGGAAGACTGGATCTGTTGCTACATAGAATGGCAATAGCTAAGATGTAATTATGAAACCCCCTGCAAAAAATTCCAGAAGTGGGAATTTCCCATTCGTTAAGTGAAAAATAACAAAAATCCCTCCTCTGTGTGACTCATTTCTACCTATAATAGCCTCAATTATCTCAAACTATCCTAGCAGTGCCTATTTTTAAAAGCCTTTTTATTCATTTCCACTAAACATGCCAAGTGCTGCTATTATTATGTGAAGTGTGAATTTTTTAAAAATCATTGAACTGTATTATATTAAAGCAATAAAAGTGATTATCTAGTCCAAACCCCTCCAATTTGCCAATGAAGAAAATGAGATTTAGGGAGTTAAGCCTAAGAGTCCACTGACAATTAAAGGGAAAAAGCCAGGTTGAGGACACTGCCCAGCTTCCAGCTCCCAGTTTTTTCCCAAGTCCTGTCTTTCGTAGCTCCTTACAACCCCACACCTTAAGTAACCTTGGAACAATTCCTTAAGTTCAAGGAGAAGTGGTACCTCTGATATTTGCAACTATGTACCAGACACCTTGTCCTGTTCTCGGCCCACCTTGCCTCATTGGATGATCCTTGTAACTTCCATCTGTTGGAGACATTATCCCACTTTACCGAATAAGCCCAGGTATTCCAAGAGCTCAAAGGTCTGGCACCACGTTCACAGAACCCGGGGGCTTGCTGGCCAGGAGCTGGTCCAGGTCGCTCAGATGCATGAGTCCATCCTCTCCCCACCGTGCCACTGAAATCCTGACTTCCTCCAGGACATTCCTGTCGCACCTCACGTTTACTGGCATCCACAATTTCCTTGGAAAAGAACAGTTATAGAAATAGAGACGGAAAAACAACTGCATGTGATTCCGGAGCCTTATTCCTGACCCAATGCCCTCCAAGTCCTTATTGTTAAACACAAGCACACAACTGGAGTTTCTGAGTCTGAAACACAGTTAAATTTCAGGAATTGCTCCTGACATTTTTATTAAGAAGGTATTTTTATCTTGTGTAGATATGGAATGGCTCCTGATTATTGGGGAGCTATGCCTTGGCAGTGGCGGCAATATCTTTGGCTCCATTAGTATACTTGTGATCTTATTGATTCCATTCATAGTTTTACTGGTAATAATTGAGTCATGAGCCTTATTTCTTAATCCCATTTTATCCCCACTACTCATCCTAATCATTCCCTACATTAAAGGATTAGTACTCAGGGTATGGCTGGGCAAATAATAATCCACCTTGGAAAAGATACTTTTCTAAGAAGATAACAAGAGTAATTTTTCCTTACAAGAAGGCTTAGCAAGGAAGGGAAATGGCCCCGAAGATACTTAAAGAATGGGAGAGAGTGTCTGTGCATAGCAATTCCTTCTCAGGAGATAGTGAGTAGCCTTCCCCAGCAGGCAGCATCTCATTTGGTTTTGCACAGCGATCGTCCTGATTTCTCACAGTACAGGTGAGTAACAGGTAAGTGACTTCCTTCCACCTGAAATGTTAAGCATCCCATCACGTCGCTCCTACTCCTCGGCCACCGCCAAAGGCTGGTGTGAGATGGGATGCACCGTGCTCCTGGGATTTCTGTGTCTACTCGGTGGGGATGGACCTGCATCGAGGCTGTTGAGAATCCTTGGCTTGATTCCAGCCTTCTCCAGTGTACCTTTCCCCAGTAGGGAAAGTCGGAGTGTGTGTGCCCAGCTTTACTCCACAGCTGAATTGCTTCAGGAAGAAGGAGTTACTACCCATTTTTTAAACAGCCCTCTCTGTTGGAGAGAAATTCCTTTAACCATTGAAGGGTGGCATCATTCATCCAGGTAAATCTTGGAGTTGAAACCATAACACCTCATAACTGACAGATTCCAAGCCAGCCAGAGATCCAGCAGAATAAACAGAGGTCCATTGCCCCAAGGAGATTATCCATCAGAACCAGCAGTGAAACATCTATTTCTTCCCCTTGCTCGAATACCAGTGAAAACAAATACACAGAGACATTGCCGATGTCCACTGACCTCGGGCCTGTAAGAGCGGCTCCTTGCCATCAGGACACCTGGAGGACGCTGCTACGCAGAGCAGAGGCCAAACAGGGACAGTGCAGCCACGGAAAGCCATGCGCTTGGGAGCAAAGCAGATCTGGAGGTGACCCTTTGCTCAGCCACTCCCAGTCCAGGCAGCCCTGCAACTTCCCTGACCTCCTGAGGCTCAGTTTCCTCATTGACAAAGTGGAGATTAAAAAATGCCTCAAATGCTGAAATCATTATGTGAGATAACAGATACAGATATCTATCACAGTGGCCGACACTCAAACCACCACGATTATATTGTCAAATTGATACTCCTTTATCTGCCACTACCAGTAAACCAAACAAATAAATCTGCATTGCCAGACCATCATTCGCTATTATTACAATTCATCAATTTAAGCATAGAAACTTCTGACAAGAATCTTTTATATTGAAAAAAAAAAAAAAGAATAAAGTGAAGTTGCCTGGGATCTGCTTTTACTTTTGCCACTTTCTGGTTGATGACTTTGGTTAAATAGTTTAACACTTCTTTGTTTAATATTCTTCTTCTATGAAACAGAGACTATTTGTCATTACTTGGCTATAAAATGCAATTCAAAAAATACCAGGGCACACTTTTCACCAGTGAGGGACAGCATGGTATATGAAAGGTGCATGATACAACCTTTTTTGAAACAATGAATGTTAATGACAACACAGAAATACCTGTCTTCAAAAGGGTCATTAGGAAATATTTCTGAACCTGTTTGTCAATGAAAAATTTAGAGTGAAATAACCGTAGCGATAAAACTTGTTAATGTGTTTTTCATTCTTTAACTATTCAAACAAGTATCAAGTACCCAATATGTGCCTACACATTGAGAACCCCAAGAAAGTAGAGTCTAGCACTTGGTGTCTGGTGGGGAAAACAGAAGGCAAATTTTAAAAAGACACGGCAATTTGTCTGCCCCATAATAGAGGAATATATAAGGCATTTGGAGAGCACATTAAAAGACATATGAATAGTTGTGCTGAGATCAAAAGAGACTTCTTGAAAGAGGCAAAGCTTGAGTTGAGACTTGAAAAAATTAAACGAACAGGATCTCATGGACAAGAAGATGAGCAGTGCAGGTGGAGTCAGTATCATGAAGAAACATGCAAGGCTGTGAAAGCACAGAGCACATCCCATAACGAGAGGTTGCAGAGTGAGACCAGGTAGGGAGCAGTAAGAGACAGGCAGGGGCCATATCAAAAAAGACCTTAGAAGCCATGCAAAGGAGGTCAGACTTCACCTTTGGGGAAGGAAAAATAACTGATTAATCAGAATGCTATCACTATCCATAAGGAGAATATAACTAGAAGCTGAAAGAGTATCAGTTAAACCAGATAAGAAGCTGGTTAGCAATTTAAGCAAGACACTGCGTGAGGAGAGGAAGATGACAAAGCCCAGGATTGACTTATATCAATTTAAAAGACATAGTGGGGAAGCAGAATTCATGGGGATATGTGAAATCCCAAGGATAATATGAAGAGTTCAAGAAAAGAAAGCCAGAGAAGGACCTTGAGAAACGGCCAGTATTTAGGGCTAGTTGTATGAGGACAGAGCTTATGGATCATTCAGCTACCCAAGTGCTTAAAAGAGCAAAGGCAGAAAGGGTTTCAGGAAAAGGGGGGTAAACTGGAGAAAATATAAAAATATTTTACGGTGAGGGAATTCTTTTTAAGTATATGAATGAAGACAGGAATTTTAAAGGGCAAATATTAAGTTGGTAGGTTTCTACTCTGACATATTAGTAATTACACAAATGTAAGTGGATGACATTTTCTAATTACAAGAAAATGACTGTCTGGCAGGATGAAAACAAAAAGAATCCAATTTTATGCTCCCTCAAGAGATACATCTTAAATTCTAGAACACAGAAAGGTTTAAAATTAAAAAGTTAAAAAATAAATGATATGCACACCATAACCAAGAAGAAAACTGGTGTGTATATATTAATATTTTAAAAGTATATTTCAAAACATGCATTTAAAGAGGGATGTTTCATAACTTAAAAGGGTCAATTCATCAGAAAGAAATAGCAATCATAAATCTTCATGCACCTAATAACATAGCTTTAAAATACATAAAACAAAACTTGAGAGAGCTAAAAGAAGAAATAGACAAATTTATAGTTGCAGTTGGAGATTTTAGTGCACCCCTTCAATAATGGATGCAATGAGCAAAACCCAGAAAGGACGTAGGATATTTGAGCAAAGTGATTAACAATTTTGACCTAATTAGCATATACAGAACACTGTGCCCAACTATGTCAGAATACACATTCATCCCAAGTGCATGTGGAGCATTTACAGAAATAGACCACATGCCAGGTCATAAACAAGACTCCACAGACCTCTTAATATTAAAATCATTCAGACTAAGTTCTCTGGTTGTAGTGCATTTAAGCTACAAACCAATAATAAAAAGATAACTAAAATAATCCCTAACTGCTTGGAAATAAAACCATATACTGATACACAATCATCTTAATGACAATATAAATTTAAAATTATTCTTAAAAGAAGATAAAAATAAAACATTTTAAAACATATGAGGTATAACTAAATCAGGGCACATAAGCAAACTCATCCTCTTAAATGTATATATTGTAAAAGAAAGGAGGCTAAAAATTAAGCAGTAACTGTCCAGATAGAGAAACTAAAATAAAACAAAACAGAAAATTTAAGTTCAAGGAAATTGGGTGAAAGGAAATGATAAAGATAACAGTAGAAATCAATGAAATGAAAAGCAAATATACAATAAATAAACTTATTTGGCATTTTGAGAAAAACTTACAAAATCATAAGCCCTTAGAAAAGGGGGGATGGAGAAAAACAGAAAGCACAAATGATTCTGTAATATGAAGCAGAAGGGGACATCACCACAGGTTCTACAGACGTTGAAAATACGAAAGATATTACAGACACCTTTATGTCAGTGAATTTGAAAATTTAGATAGATTGGACAAATTCCTTTAAAGATAAAACTTACCAAATTATTATAATAAAAAAAAAACCCAGAAAACTAGAAGAGTCCTATAATCAGTAAACAAAATTGAATCCTCAATTAAAAATCTTTGCACAAGAGAAGAGAAGACTCAGATAACTTGGTTAAATTTTTCCAATCATTTAATAACAATTATTACTATTTTAGACAGTTGTAATGATCTTTCTTTTCCCCAATTTTTCAGAATTTTCAATTGTTTAAAAATAAGCCTGTGCAAGTTTTACAATGAAAATATTACAGTTGTTTCCACTTTGGAAAAAAAATCAAATAAATGTTAAATCATGTTAAATTCTTCACAGAGGTCAGAGAAGATAATTCAAATGTGTCCTTTATAATATTGGCAGTTTTAATTATGTTGTGTTAAGTCAAGTAAATTATAGCAGCTTATGAGCTGACAATGGAAGTGAAGAGGAAGAAACAGGGAAAATATTTCCACAGAGCATATTTGTGAAGGAAAGAAAAGGGAGGAAGCTGTTACCTAATGGTGAGTCAAACCAGTAGGAGAGAACATTTTACTAGCAAATTTTACTAGATTTGAACTTGCATATAGTCTCAAAGAGAGAGAGGAAATGAAAAATGAACAAGGAATCATGAATTTTTTGTCTAAGGCTCTCTTAGACAAAAGGAATGGATTGGATAAGCAGACAGAAATTTGACGGAATAAGTAAAGCAAGCTCGGTAGGCGGGTGTTTGCTGCACAATGCTTTCAACTCCTACGTATGTTTGAAATTTTTTAATAATAAAATGTTGGAGGTAAAAAAATGACTCTCTAGGCCAGCACATGGGTTGTAGGGGGGTAGAGGTGGTGCCTGAGCTGAAATGTCCCACGGCCAGTCTTCACGGGACCTTGATTCCATCTGTGTCCTCAGAATCCGTGTTGTCCCAGCTCCCCAGGAGCTCCAGAAGGACTTGCTTCACCCTGCTGGGGAGCCATCCAAAGCACTTGCCCCACAAACCTCAAGCCTGCCCTCCAGCTTTCACCCCTGCAAACGCAACAGGAGACCAGTTCCGGAGAGAAAATGCATCCTCTGACTTAGCCCCTTTCTTTTGGGTCCTGAGTTCAGTAGTCCTTGGAGACTCTTAGGAACTCTACCTGCAGACCACACCAGCACATGCGCCGGCACATGGCAGGCTGTGTCAGGAAGCCTGGGATGCCACTCTTAAGCTTGCCCCTTCCTCCTTATCCAGAGCCACCATGTTTTCCTGGGTATCACTGACTGCCAGAGATTTGAGCCTCTGCTTGATAGGTCTGACTTCTTTCTGCAATGGTCAGGATTGTTCAATATTCATGAATATTCACCTATGGAAAAGAGGAAGAAAATAATTGACTCAAAAAGTAAGACCTGCTACCAAAGAGCAGCAAGGTAGTAGAAATGAGACAAAAGTAAGATGTGATTCTCTTGAAGTATTAAAAATATGACATGTGAATCTTGTTATAGGCATAGACAAACTGTAAATGTATATATTTTTGCACATTTATATATAAATACACACACATTTATATACTATGTATATGTAAAAATACTGTATATATATAGAAATACTATATATGGTTTATATATAATATACATAAATTTATAAATCTACTATATATAAAAATATTTAAGTACATATATGCAAATACTCATTAATATGAGTGAATCCAAGGCAAATCTCAGCCCAAACTCCTCTAGGGTCCTAGAGAGTCAAGAAGAACTTGTCTGAAATAAAGGATGAAAATGAGTGCCTTTTAGAACTCTCTAGGTTATTTTTGATAGGAAACAGTTGGTAATTACAAAGTTCTTGGATTTTCTTAGAAGGATGGTTGTATTCTTTTTGACATGCATCTAGAATCCTACCTCTGAGTCTTTCCCAGCCCCCAAATCGAAGTGCTCCCCTAAAATGATAATAATCTATTTAATTGCCTCCCCCGCCGAAACTGTGAGGTTAGTCCACTGGACAGTAGTTAGAGAAATTTTTGGCAATGGAAGATAAAAAAATTTTTTTCAAATTTGAGCAACAGATGGACAATTGCATATTTCATGGTGGTTGGCAGCTTGCCTTTTCTTAAAAAGGCATCCAGGAGCCCTGCCAACGGGGGCCTCAGGTGCTCCCGGCTGGGTCTTGCTAAGCAGGGTGGGCATGGATCCAAGGCCTCCTTGGTGCCACGCCCTCCCGGCATCTCCAAGTTGGCTGCAGCCTCAGGACCTAGCCTGGCTCCTGGCCAGAGCGACTGGTTTGTACAATGAATCCAAGTCACTGACCGTTTCTGGAACCAGGGATGGTGTCTGTAACCTTTTCCCAAAATCACAGCAGGACGGGGCTTCCCAAGGAAGGTGTGCTCCATATTTTCCAGAGGTCCACTCATCCCACCTGTTTTCATGTTGGGGCAGCTCTCCAGAAGGGTGTACACACACATATACCCTTTTTAACTGGTTAGTACATTCAGAGGTCACGATCATGTCATAGAATAAGTGACTGTGGCAAACATATGGAGGTGGAGAGGCAGAGATATAGTGGCTCGTGTCTGTTCCATTTAAAGGAGAAAGAACTTGAGACCTTAAAGTCACACCCACAAAGCTGGTAGTAGAGCAGAAGTCAGCTGCTGGGCCCATGAAGCAAGCCACCACCACCACCCCCTTCCTAACCACATAGGAATTCTCTGTCTGCAGACATGGCTCCTCCAAGACATGCTTTTCATCTCCTTTTATCTCTCTATCCAGACAGAATGAATGTGCCCATAGCATCCTGTTGACAATGCCAATGTGGCACCAATAGCCATGTGTCCTTCTTTGTTTGCTTGCCTGTCTCTGCCACCATCCTGGGAGCAACCTGGGGACAGATTGGATCTTGCCAGCTTTTGTATCCTAGAGCCTAGAAATTAGTAGCACACAGTAAAACCTTGCTGGGACCTTTCAGTGGTGGGTTGGCATTGAAGTTTCTCCTACACTGGCATGTTATTCAACAAAGAATGCACACCAAGCATGATCAGAATGCACGTTCCAGAAAATAATGTCCTTAAAGACAGGTGAAACCTTCCACATTTCAAAAAGAACCCCCTTGCTGAAGTCAGTCATTCCCTCTGCTCAATGTGGATACTCCAAGCACACTGCCAAACCCAGAGACCAAGCTGGAGTTGGGGGAAGAGAAAGGTAGATCCTTCCAGCCACCATAGCCTCTCCACCATCATGGAAGTCACTGCAGGTAGCACCGAAATCAGGAGGCAAATGGGGGTCTCTGTTTTGCTAAGGTCCCAATTAATCCTTAGCATGCTCCCACGAAGAAGCCACTCCTGCTCCACACCAAGCTTTCTCACTTTTTGGATTACCTTAGGGACCGGAATGACATGTAGGCTTCCAGAGTGAGGTTATAACATGCATTTAAGAAGGGGCATGCTGGACTTCCTGTTCAATACCTTCTGACCCCAGATTTGAGGAAGACACTCCCCCCCCCCAGTGATCTGCATGACTCCTGTTTTTAAGTGCACTCTTTTCTTTGGTCATTTAAAATTAATCTCTGTGCCTCCAGCTGCCTTATCATCTATGCCACCTCCAGAAACCTGATTCATCTTACCTGGAGGTAGCACTGACTTACAATGCTGAGCAATTCAAGTCACCGGGGGGTGATACGAAGAGCAAATCATGTGCACCTCCTGGAGCAAGTATCAGCGCACAGATCATCTGTCTCAAGATCCGTTTTCATAGCTCCTCTTTTGGAGCTATTACAAGTTATCACTTCAGTACATAATATATAAATGCATTATATGAAATGGTACATCAACTGGACTATGACCTGCAAATTTTCACTTGTTACAGGAGCACAGAAACATTTACTAATGCTCCCTCTCCTTTGAATTCCCTTGCCCTACTGCCTCGGAAAAAATACAAATTTAACAATTCAGGATGCAGTAGAAAACTCATTCTTGAAAAAATTATATTTTACAAAAGCAAGGAAAGGATAAATATGCAATTTGAGATAGCGGTACATCAGGTGGGAGGAAGCAGAGGTCAAGATAAAAGAGCAACTGTATAATTCATCATCCAGACCGGGGCTGTCTGGGGAGTTGATATGCCTGGACAATAGGGGTAAACCAGATGACCACTCTTGGGACAGGGGAGGCATGCCAAGGGTGATACATGGTCGCTGGTCTAATGATCCAGCTCTCCAGTCAATTATGGGTTTATGGGTATTTGTTGTATTATTAACACATATATACATAAAATACAGAGATGTGTGGTCAAATGATGAAGTCATGTCATAAACCAAGGATCTAAACTAATTCCATGCACCAGAAGTTCATTTTATAAAATATCAACATGCTTTCCCTGAGCCCAAACAAAGGGGTCCTCAATTTGGCACTTGCTAATTATCCCCTTTTTGCTTGTTGTTATATGATTTTGCAATGTTCACACTCGTCTCCCTGTCACTGATGCTGTCTCCATCTTTTTCTCTTAGTGTGTGCTCTAAACACAGGCACTGAAACCAATACAAGGTCTTTATGTCAACAGCCACACTGGAGCCCAGACGGTCAGAACCTCCCCCACATTCTTCCTTTACTGTATTTATTTTCTTTCACCAACTCTACAACACACAAACAAAGCTGCAGGTTTTTTGGTTAAGCTTCATGAGAGGTACATACCTACATTTCTTCTTCTTCTATGCAGACAGTCCTCACCTATATTTTTATTACTGTACTCATATTCATTCATCTAATCAACCAGCCAACCACTTATTACACAGGCACTGTGCCAAATCCAGCAGTAGTTGGTGTCACAATATCCCTACCTTCCAAGAGCTTGCTACCTAAAAAAGCCCTTTGTATGTCCCAAAATGAGAACCACAGGGAAGAAGCTTGCTGGATGATTGGTGAGATGAGCAATCACATGAGCTGAAAGGAGAATCATTAACCAGAGGTTTAAAGTGTGATGTTACCTGGATATGGACAGAAAGATCTTGCCACCCAGCCCAGTTGGCAAACGAAGTACAGTAGTCTGGTCAGTCAAACTTTCTATTTTAGGGAGATTTGCCTTATCTGAACCTAAATACAAATTTTTCAAGAAGTGTTTTAATTCCCACTCAGATAGTCATCATCAGAAGTTCCAAGACATACTCAGATGACCTCAGAATTCAAGAGTTCCCAAAAATGGCACTAAGATAGAAGTTGACTCCACTGTGGGGAATCATTGAGGTAGACTTGCCCCCTCCAACCCAGCCTTGCCCCGTGAGTTCCAGGCACACATAACCAACAGCTTACCTGACATCTCCACTGGTTTGTCTACAAAGCTTTCCAAACTTTAACATGTCCAAAATCAAACTTCTGATTCTCCAACCCCAACCAGATGCTCCAGCACTTCCCTCATCTCAGTAAACAGTAACTCAATCCTCTGCCCACCAATCCCAGAGTCACCCTTTCCTGACTTGTTCTCTTGCACACCATGTCTAAGCCACAGAAAAATCCAGCTCTATTCCCAAAATGCACCCACAGTCTGACCACTTCGTACCATCTCTTCCTCGACCACCTTGCTACAAGCCGCTGTCATCTCTCCTCGATTCGGGTGAGCCTTCTACAGTCTGGTGTCAGCATACATGTCAGGTCAGGTCACTGCTCCACTAAAATTCCTCTCATTGCACCCCTCCCTGTGAGTAAAACCAAAGCCCTAGCCAAGGACCACAGTGCTTTAGGCAAGAGGCCCTCCTTTACCTCCTGACTTGTTTCCTGCCAGATCCTCCCTGCTCCCTGCAGCGAGCTCCCACTCCAGGGCCTCTGATCTTGTGGCTGCCACATCCCTGCTTGGAGTATGTTGACCCCAGGTATCTGCCCTCCTGTGCCCCATTCTCCTTTACTTTGCTCACTGCTGTAACCTCAGCACCAAGGGCAGTGCCCAGTGCATGTTTGTTGAATGAATGAATGTCTGCCTTCTGGACTGTTGGTCCTGAGAACCCCTGTCAAAGAAGCCGAAGACACCATGTGTGAGGACCAAGCTAATATTGCTGGAAGTTTTGATGTGAGCGTGTGATGTGGCTTCTTGGAGCTGCATCAAGGAGAAGGAGTGGATTCCCTCCTCCATGGATGAGTTCTCCAAGCCACCACTGCATTGGAGCAGCCCAAGCAAAGGCGATTATCTGCAAGTAGACTTCTGCCAGGGGACTCAGATTTTCTGAAAAAGCCCATGTCATTTTGCCTGCTTCCAGCCGTTGTATTGTTCTCCTTAAAAGTCACTTAAAGTGAAAACTGCACATTCTGCACTCAGACAAAAAAAGAGAGAGAGAAAGTCTCTTTGGATTAATTATATACATTCTGGAGCCAAAACCAAAATGCCACATTAGAGATCATTTTATGAGGGTATCAGTGACCCAGAAGCTCGCACAGCTCCCAGACCCGGCCCCACTGGTGAGTCATTCCATGGCACAGTGCCAGGGAGCACAGGACCTGCAGGGCTCCCCTGGCTGCAAGTGTGGCAACAGCGGGGACACGCGACACCCCTGCACAGCCCCAAGACCACAAGCCCAGGTAGGTTCCAGGTCAAGTGCTTCGGCTCAGCATTTCTCTTCCCCCAGAATCATCCAGGTGTTTATGGAGACTCTACAGTCTAGAATTTCAGTTGGAAAGCCATATTTCAATGATATCCCTATCAAACAAAAAACAAAATAATAAGACACCCAGGGCAAATGGGAAATGCTTCTTAGAGTCCCACAACATTTCAGTATGTTAACTTCCCAAACTGATGACGAGAGAGAATTGTAAACTGAGACTCAACTCATCTTCACCACCTTCTTGGACTTCACTGGTCCAGTGGCAGCCTAAGATGCTTCCAGCCAGGCAAAGCACAGCCCCTTGAGAAAGCAGACTGCTTGCCTTGGTAACTCTGCCGCTGATTGCTTCAGCATCCCCTGCCCTAGCTCTGACTCCGGCTCCAGTTGGCGGGTAATGCTGGCTTCACCGTGCAGGCAGCCCTGGGCATCCAGCCTTCTGCAGCTTGCTTCCAGCAGGTCACGCTGATAGCAGTACTAAACCCACCCGAGATGCAAAGAGAGATGTGGCTTTTCCTGCTGCCATGTCTCGCACAATGCAGGTACTTGATAAATAAATGATCGAATGAGATAGTACATCAGGGCTCCAAAAGCCTGCTTTTGTTCACCAGCAGGGTCCCCTCTGGAGTGCCCAATTCTCTTTGCCACCCTTTTGACCCAAGATTGCTGAGGAGGACGCTGCTACTGCTGCAACCTCCAGTGAAGCTCCCCACGGAGGGTCGGCAGGGAAAGACGCCTTCCTCCTAGCCTGAGCACTGACCCCCAGCTGGCGTGGCCAGCCGAGGAAGAGGAGCCAGGCACGGTAAGGCCACCACCGAGGCCGTCTCCTCCAGCCAAGCCCTGGTTTGACAGGCGCTCCGCTCCGCCAGCTTCCCCAGCCTACCACCGAGTCCTCTGTAACAACAGAAGGCGAGTCGTCTCCCACCGAGGGGCAACGGCACCTCCCTACCCGGGAACAGTTTGTAGCAAACCGTCCAGGATATGAAAATGTATTTAATGCAATTAATAATTTAAGAAGTGAGCGCATGTGCTCTTGGAGAGTTAAATGCTTGTCAGAGTGATCGATGCCTGCTTCACCACCAATACATTCCGGATGAAGAGCAGAAGGATTTTGCAAACTTGTGTTGACCTTGGGTTGCCGTATATAGGAGCCAGATTGCAAAGGCAGGCCTACTTAAGGGGGAACTCTGTGTCAGGTCCCAATTTACAGCCCTTTCCCCAATTAAAGGACTGTAAAAACATTAAAATTAATGCAGTCTTAACTCCTAGAGCAGGCCCTACTTTCTTAATTAGTGCATAATTATTCAGTTTTTGATATCCTGGAAAATTATCACGTGGAAATTATTTTAGGCAGAGTAACAATAGCAAAAACTCCCTCCCCCAACTCTATTAACATGTGGAAGTAATTAACACTTTATTACAGTGAAAATACTATTACTGCTACTGTTTAATGATTTTTACCACTGCATCCTAAGCAGGAAATTCAGGATGCTATGGTGTGATGACTTCCTACAAATATATTACAAATGACTTGCAAAGATTACGATGGTTTGAACTAGCTGCATTTAAATTCAGGAGGCCAGAGACACTTGGTCCTGAAAGCTGCAAGGGCAGAGAAACAAATTTGGTATGAACTTGGAGGGAGATGGCTCGGAAGAATCCTTTGGGCATGGCCTGCACAGGATGCCCAAGCACAATCATCAGCACAGCCCGCTGCTTATAAAACTGTAAACGGTATCCTCTCTGCCGTGCTAACACTTTTAAATGAATATCCAAACATTTTAAGTTCAAGGCATTGGGAGAAAATTAAAATTAAATTTTGCCCATTGAATCTCCTAGAAACGATACCAGAAGTTACTGTTTGGATCATCGGAAGGTGATGTTAGGGGTGTTTTGAGTCAGGGAGACTAGGATGGCCCCTGCGTGATTATCTAAAGCTGTCAGATGCCTGCTTTCGTTTTTATTTTATTTATTTATTTTAACTTTTTTAGATGCCTGCTTGTAGATGATTCACGATGAGAAGGACTTACGTGGGATGTCCTTATACGGACCCGAAATGGAAAGACGCTTGGTGTGTGCTTGTGCCCTGGGCCCAGGTGCCTCGAGGATGGAGGGGAGAGAGAGTCTTCTTAGCTGGCACTCCTTTCAAAACTGCCACCAGGGCTCACCTCGTGAACTGTAACCGCTGTTCTCCAGCGTGTTTAACCAGGAACACTAATGTCAGCTTCTCTTATATATTTTTTTCAGAAAATTGTGCGGAAACTTCCACACACGAAGCAGTGCAGAGCAGGATGGTAAAAAGCATCACAAATAAATCTGGGATGAATCCGGGGGTGGCCTCAGCTAAGCTGCTCGAAAATTTCCTCTACTTCACCGGCCACCTTTGGCATCAGTGGTGGCCATGGACAGGAATTGGAATGCCGTGAAACCCAGCTTGCTAAAATTTGACATTATCCTGGAGCAGCTCTGCAAACTTTTCACTCTCCACTTCTCTTCCTTTCATGACTTTTTTGGGGATCTTGCAGTCAGGGTTCTCCAGGATATATGTACGTACATAAATACATGCTTCTATGAACATCGGTGGGCACATATCTGTTGGAGCCCCCGCTTTCAACTCTTTGGGGTCTGTACTCAGCAGTGGGATTGCCAGGTCATGTGGTGGCTCTGTGCATAGTCCTGAGGAGCCTCCAAACTGTCTTCCACAGCGTCTGCACCATTTACATTGCCAACAGCAAAGAGTGTTCCTATCTCTCCTCATCCTCTCGAACACTTGTTATTTTCCTTTTCGTTTTTTTCAGGGGAAAGAGTGAACGCAGTCCCCCACTACCACAAATTATGCAGTCAAGTTTCCCACAATTGGGGAAATCACAAGGTCAGCACATGCACAGTGCAATGGATCGGCTTCACCCTGGGACAACCACCTTCGTGCTCGTGGTAGCTCCCCAGCCAGGTAAATATCCCTCTTTTTCAAATAGCAGCCAACATAGACAGCTCTTGCAATGTAATCATGAAAAAAAACCTGGTCCCAGAAGGTTCCTGTAGAATGATACCACGTTTTAAAGCCAAGAATGAACAAAACTAAATAATATACTGTCAAACATATATACATTTCTAATAAAACCCTACTTTAAAATTCCATTTCCTTTTCCTTTAGAATAGTGGATCTTCTGGTGCAAGGAGCTAGGGCACAGGATGGGAGGAACCCAAAGGGAAGGAGAGTATGGGTCATGTAATACTTCTGAAGTCAGGAGTTGGGCTTGTTATATCATTAAGCTTCATAGAGAGTATATATGTTACATGGAATTTTTGCAAGTATCAAACAACTACTTTTAAAAGATAATATAAGAGGAAGCAAAGGGAGACGTGTCCCCAAAATAACTTGAGATCATCCAGTGACACGTAAGATAAAAGGTGCAATATTCATAGGCTTTGAATATAACAAAAACCTTTTCAAGTGGTCACGAATCACAAAACTTACAGGACAGACAGCATTGCTCGCTCCAGCCCTCTTGGACCCAGGCAGACATGGCTAACGATGACTGAGGTTATCGCCACGAACCCCCCTCATATTCATATTGTATGGGCTCTGATTTCAAACATCCATCTAGCAGATGCCCCAGAGCCTGTAGCAGCAGTGGGCCTGCAGGCCACCAGGCAGTGATGGAGTCCCTCAAGGGACACTTTTCTGGAACAAAGTGACACCTGCTGGGGCCATGCCTCAAAGTAAACCAGTCTTGCTCTCAATTCAAAAATTGGACCAGGAATACAAGCAAATATGTTTCTATACACTAACAATGAACAATTAAAAAATGAAATTAAGAAAACAATTCTATTTTCAGTATAAATAATGAAATATTTAGGGATAAAATTAAGAAAAGAAATGAAAAACTTATACACTGAAAACTACAAAAACAATGTTGAAATAAACCAAGGAAGACCTAAATAAATGGAGAGCCATCCCATGTTCAAGGATCAAAAGACTTAATGCTACCCAAACTGATCTAATATCTATCAAGATCTCAGCTGGCTGCAAATATTCTCACAGTCCTGAGTTTGTGATAATCAGGGTAGGCTAAACATTTGCTGTATTAGAAACCATGCATGTGTCCCCAGACCTAGTTTTTCTCCCTAGGTCTGGTTTTTAGAATGCAGGTGATAAACTAAGCCTGATTTATTATATGACCATCCTGTATGGGAAAAGACTGTAACTCTGGGTATCTTTGGTCAACCTTAAGAGATGTAGCAGGGGGATGGATGTGGCTCAAATGGTTGGGCCTCCGTCTCCCATATGAGGGACTGGGGTTTGATCTCTGGGACCTCCCGGTAAAAACTTTTAAAAAAGAAAAATATAGAAGGTGCTTGGGCCACCAGGCCCCATGCGCAGGTGCACTGCCAGGCCCCACGAGCCACGCAGCAAGATGATGACGTAACAGGAGAGTGACACAAGGGAGAACCAAGACAAGACGCACCGAGAAACCAGGAACTAAGGTGGCGCAGGCAGTAGGACGTCTCTCTCCCACATCGGAGGTCCGAGGATCGAATCCCAGTGAAGACAGGAAGAGAAGGATGAGAAGAGAGGGCAGGAAACAGACACAGTTACCCAGAGAATGGACACAGAAACAGCAAAAATGGGGGGGGGCAGGTAAAAATGGATAAAAGTAAATAAATCCTTAAAAAAATGTATAGGGGCGGAAGATAAAGACTATAGTTGGTAGTAATACTCTGACGATGCTCTTTCATGATTTGTTAACAAATGTTTCACAAAATGAGGGTGTTTGTGGGGGGTGATGTATGGGAGCCCTGTATGATGTTGTGCATGTTTGTTTTGTAAGTTCACAATGTTAACTGAACACTTATAGTTTATGTATGTTCATGTATGAGTGATATACTTCAATAAATTTTTTTTTTAAATCTCAGCTGGCTTTTTTGCAGAAATTGACTAGTTGATCCTAGGATTCATACAGAAATTCAAGAGACCCATAATAACCAAAACAATCTTGAAAAAGAACAAAGTTGAAGGACTCATACTACCCTATATCAAAACTTACTACAAAGCTGTGATGATCAAGACAGTGTGATACTGGGTTAAGGCTAGACATATAAATCAGTAAAATAGAATTGAGAGTCTACAAATAAATCCTTACATTTCATCAAGTGATTTTCAATAAGAGTGCAAAGATGATTCAATGGGGAAAGAAGAATCATGTCAACCAATAATGTTAGCACAACTGAATATCCACATGCCAAAGAATGAAACTAGACCCCTACCTCATACCATACCTAAAGATTAACTCAGAATATATCATAAATATAAATGTAAGAGCTAAAATGATGAAATGCTTAGAATAAAATATAAGAGTAAATCTCCATGAACTTGCATTATGCAATTGTTTTTAGATATGATACTAAAAGAACAAGTGACGAAAGAAAAAATAGATAGATTGGATTTCATTAAAATTAAAAACTTTTGTGCTTTAAAGGATACCAAGAAAGTGAAAAGGCAACCCATGGAATGGGAGGAAGTACTTGGAAACCATATATTGGATTAAGACTTGTATCCAGAATATATAAAGAACTCTTACAACTCAACAATAAAAAGAAGACACAATTTAAATATGGTAAAGGACGTGAATAGACATTTCTCTAAAGAAGATATACAAATGACCAATAAGCACATAAAATCAACAACATTAGCCATCAGGGAAATACAAACAAAACTACTATTATATGCAACTTTACACACACTAGGTTGGCTAAAATAAGAAAGACAATAACGGGCTGACAAGGATGTGAAGAAACTGAAAACTCAAACATTGCTGGTGGAATTGTAAAATGGTACAGCCAGTTTGGAAAAGAGTTTGGCAGATCCTCAAAATGTTAAACCCAGAGTTATCAACTGACCCAGCAATTCCGCTCCTGGTATATATCCAGGAGAAATGAAAACATATGTCCACAAAGAAACTTGTACATGAATATTCATAGCAGCATTATTCATAATAGTCTAAAAATGGAAACCCAAATTTTTCTCCGTTAACTGATAACTAAACCAAACATAGTCTAGCCTTGTAGTGGAATATTACTAGGCAACCAAAAGGAATGAAGTACTGATACCTGCTGCAACATGGGCGAACGTCATAGATGTCCTTGAGAAGCAGTCACAAAGGTCACCTATTGAATGATGTCATTTATATGAGACACGCAGAATAGGTGAAAACGTAGCGGCAGAAATTAGATTAGTGGTCCCCAAGGCTGGGGACAGAGGGTAATGGGGGGGGTGAATGCTAATGAGGTTTCTTTGGGGAAGATGAAAATGTTCTGACATTAGATAGTAGTAATGGTTGCACAATTGTGTGAATATGCTAAAAAACATTGAAATGTACACTTTAAAAGGGTGGGTTTGATGGCATGTGATTTATATCTCAATGAAGCTATTATTTTTTTAAAAAGGGATGATTAGGTACCCAAAATGAAACTGTGAATGAAATGACATGATGGATAAGCCACAAAGCCTTCATGGATTTGGCATCGAAAGGCTGCCCAAGATGGCAGCTAGCCAAGGCATTAAATGGAAATAGGATTGGCAACCCCTTAGGAAAAGACTGAAAATGCATAGGGGCTCCAGTTAGGTGTGAAATTCACCAACACTGACATTTTTAAAAGCACAAGAGGAAAACAATTAAAATTTTTTGTATATAGCATTTTGGTTTACAAAAGTCTTATATATATGATCACACATTTTTAGAAAGTATAGTAAAATGCTACATATGTACAAAAAAGCAGACAAACCATAAGAACATAACTCAATGGATTTCACAAAGCAAACCTACTCATTTAAATGGAGTCTGGGCTGCAAAACAGTTCCTTACCAGAAACCTAGAAGGTCCCTAAGCCTCCCATCAACCAAGAGTAAACAGAATAAAAACTGTCTATCTGTGACACTGATATAAATGTAACTACTCAGTATCCCTTCCTTGGCGGGGAGCCCTTTCACTCCTCATTCTGTCTGTCCGAACCCTCCATATTGTTTGCACTTTTACTGCAGTGCTGCATTTCATTCTACTATTGACAAGCACGTTTGTTGTCACTAGATTGGGGCTAATACAAATAGTGCCATTCAGAAATTCTGGTCCATGTCTTTAGTTTAGGACATACACACACGTCTCTGATGTTTACGCGCCTAGAAGAGTGACTGCTGGGCCGCAGCATATGCATACGCGTAATTTAGTAGATGCCATCAGACAGCTTTCCAAAGTGCTTGTACAAATGTACGCAGATGAGCTTTCTTGTGCACCAGCACTTCATCCACGTCTTTCATTCTAGCCATGCTGATGGGTGGGCCTTATGGTTTTAGTTGGTATTTCCCTGATGACCACTGCAGAGGGACAACTTTCCTGTGGTTATTGGTCATTTGGTGATTCACATTTGCAAAGAGCATCTTCAAATCTTTGCCCATTTTTCAATTGCATTGACTGTCTTTTCTGACTGATCTATGGGAATTCTTTACATATTTTGGATACAAGGCCTTAGTCACTTTTCTAAACAAAAAATGTCCATTAATGTAGTCCAGTTTATCATTTGCTTTCTTTATGGTTAACACCTTTGTGCCCTACTTAAGAAATATCTACCTACCCCAAAGTCATGGAAATATTCTTTTCTATTTTCTTCTAAACATTTTATTGTTTTACCTTTAACGTTTATTTCTATAATTCATCTGGAATTGGTTGGTGCATAGAATATAAAGTAGAGGGTCGAGATTTCTCATCTTGCTTGTGGGTACTGATGATTTTTTGATGCTATTAAATGGAATATATATATATTCTTTTTTTGCTCATGCTTAGAAATGTAATTTTGTGATTTTTTTCCTGGTAATAGAAAGAAAACTAATTAATTCTTGGCCCTTTGCATTTTAATGTAAAATTTTAGAATCAACTCGTTGGTTTCAAAAAATAAATGGAATCCCTGCAGGGACAATGATTGTGATTGCAGTGAATCTATATGCAACAATTTGGGGAAAATGGACATCTTTATAATATTGAGTCTTCCAATCCATAAACATGATATACCCCTCTAATTATTTGTCCTCACATTTTTTTAATAGCATCTTGTAGTTTTTGTGTAGAAGTCTTGCACATCTTTTGTTACACTTATTCCCAAGTAGTTGATGCTTTTAATGTAATTAAATATTGTGGCAGCCAGACTTTCAGGCAACGCTCAGGACCCCTAGCTCCTGTGGCCCAGTCCTCATAGAATCCTCTCCCCATGGGTGTGTGCAGGGCATGAGGTTTGCTTCTGACCAATAGAATACGGCAAAGGTGACAAAATGTCACGCTCATGGATATGTTGTATTACACAAGACTCGACTTCCCAACAGCCTAGCTCTAGAATCTCTCTGGCTCCATCGCTAGCTCTGAAGAAGCAAGCTGCCACGAGCTCTACAGCCACAAGAATGGCTGATTTCTGCCAACCACCTGAGTGAACTTGAAAGTGGACCCTTTCCCAGCTGGGCCTCCAGGAGAGAGGCCAGCTCTGGCCACCGCCTTGAGTGCATCTTTGCAGAGGATCCAGTAAGCTGTCATCAGGCTCCAGACTCACAGATGAGGTAATAAGTGTGTGTTGATTGAAGCTACTACTTTTGTGATATTTGCTGCACATCACAGAAAATACTAAATTTGGCTTTCTATTGTTTGTTGCAGGTGAATGTAAAAAATTCATCTTGACCTTGTATATAGAATTAATTACTTATTAATTCTAACTAGTAGTAAATATCCTTCTGGATTTTCTATGCACGTAATCATATACTCTTCAAAGAATTTTGTCAGTTTTAGCTCTTCCTTTATCATCCTTATGTCTCTTCTTCAATGTTTCTTCTTAATTGTCCTGGTCACAACTTCCAGTACAGTGTTGAACAGAAGTAGAGCTAGCAGACATCCTTGTCTTGCTTCCAACCTCAATGGAAAGGCTTTTACTAATTCACCACAAAGGAGATTTTTTTTCTAGATACTCTATATCAGATTAGGGAAGTTCATGATCTCATTTTGGTAATTTTCCATGCATGGCTTGTTTACTTATCAAACACAGCTGGGGAAATAAAAGTAAGAGCAAAGTTCTCGATCCACAACATGTAATTTTAAAAAGTCTTAAATTATTAATTCTGGTTGACTATTATGGCACAGCCTATTAAAGATCATCAGTATCCATATGCTCCTCCAAAATTAAGAGTATCTCTTGCACGTAGAACAACCCGGTAACTAATCTCGGTCAATGGAATGTGAGCAGACATGAGATTTGTCACCTCTGGACCAAAGTAGCTAAAAATACATTGTGCCTTTCTCACGCTCACAATGAATGGTGCCAAGGTAGCTATAACATGAAGGACCCATGAGATGGAAGCCCCCTGCGTCTCTGACTGACCGCCTGAAGGAGAACTGTTTGGAAGAGTCAACCAAGTTTCATTAGACTATGACCTGAAGAAAAAATAAGTTTGTAGTGTGGTGAACCATTAACAGTTTGGAGCTGTTTGTCACAGCAGATAGCATTATATATCCTGATTTTTAAAAGATAAAAAACTTTCTCTCCTTAAATAATAGTGGTACATGAAGAAAAGGAGCAAAGAATGATGGGATTGGTCTATATTTTTCAGAGCTACAATAGTGGATCATTTTGAATAAATGAGGAAAAGATTCAGTTTTCCACACCAATAAAAATTATTCAGGTGACAAGTGTACTTCATTCATTTGTTCTGTAGTCTGTACAGGTAACTCCTTAGCTCTCCTCTCATCCTTTTCTAGTTTTCAATTGCCTCATTTTGACAAAGTATCTTCTTAAAAACGCCGATGTCTTAACCTGGCTCCACCACCAGAGATCAGCCTGAAAATGCTCTGCAGAGCCCACCATGGGACCCTGGGCTCCAACTCTGACTGTGTTGCCATGTTATTGAATCATATGGAATCATCTATGAAGTTGTCTCAATACAACCTCAATAACAACAGAAATATTGGCAAGGGTTTTCTTGCAGATAGATTCCAGTTGGATTATTTCAAAAGGCCGACTATGTACCCAGCAACAAAAACTCCTGAGGCATTGCAAAAACTATAGAACGGAGGGAATTTTTATACTTCAGCCAACTCTTTTGACTGCTTTTAATTAAATACAAATGAAATAATTGACATAGAATGCCATTAGGCGATTACTTTGCTGACATTTTGTCTCTCTTGAGACACAACAGTTTACTGCATTGATCATCCACAAAATTCTTTAACTCAAATGGAGATGGTTGTAACACAGTGAAAGAGTTAATATCAACTTAGGGTAACCAAGAATTTTTAAGCGAATACCATATTTGTATTAATAGCACATGCTTTAGATCCCAGAGTTTTGCTGTTTTTAAGCCTTTATCCACTGTAGAGATGTGGAACATTAATTATTTATTCTGATTAAATATTTTAAATAAATGAGTAAATTAACAAGAAAAATGATGTTTATCCGAGAGTTTACCAACTTAATGACTGATTCTCATTTTCAGAATAATCAGAATATTTATTCTCTTTCCCAAAATGTACATAAATCCAACAAAAGTGCATCTGGTTCATTGGCAAGACCTGAAGGTATTTTCCCATCAACAAAGTAATCAGAGAATGTTCCCATGTACCCACACAGATTCTTCTTTTTATTTTTATTTTTATTTTATTTTTTTTGCATAGGACATAGTCAATATTGGCTGTTCATCTTATAATAAACATTTCAAATATTAATCTAACTTACAGCCATTACTAAATTTATCACTGTCACTATGCACATTCCTCAGCATTCAAATAATTTCTCAAGGCATGAGCTAAATGCTCAAGTGAGATGGGCAGTTCATCGGGGCCTAAAAGGATCAGCCATTCTGGATATTTCCTTGGAGCACAGCCAAAGGTCATGCAACATACTGTTACATGCATCGTGAAAGAGACGCTGTCTCCCAGGCGTGCATGTGTGGGTTTGTCTACACGTATTTCTAGAGAGATGTAATGAAAACAATTTTCTAGCTTAGGCAAAAGTTTTGTGATCATTAGTATATTAGTAACGCGGGCTCAGTTTTTGTTTAGGGCCATTTTAAAAGACCCATGTGAGGGAAGTCTGAAATAATTAAGAGGATGGTGTCCCCAGAGGTCTCCAGGGAGACTCACTCACCTGCTAGTCTGGCCATTTGCAATAGTTTGTCTAATAACCAGGTCAAAAGCTGGCTTTGAAAACTTAATATATTTAATTGTAGGTCTGGCTTGATAAATTATCTTGATGAACTAACTGATTAATGCAAGTTCAAATAGCTTGGAAAGAAAGAATCGGGTTAGGCTCCTGGCCAATATATTCAGAACAAAACCAAGCCCTTTGCCAGCTTCCCAAACTATTGCAATCAAGACCAGACAAAAGAAAGAGACGATACCTCCTGGAAACTGCCAGCATTTTAACCGATTCTTTCTCTGGGCGCATGCCTCCGCCAGGAGCTGAGCGTCCCGCCAAGCGCTCACGCCTGGCTCCACCACCGCACCGACTCTTCAAATGATTGTCGTTTTTTTCTCTCCTGCTGCCAACTGCTCCCGGAGCTCACCAGCCTGTGTTCTGAAGCCAAGAGTCCGTAGCAAACCTCGCAATAGCTCATGCAATCGTAATGCAATTAGTGAGGCCTGCTCTCCTGCTGGGCCTCTCCCTCCATGCGCCGAGCTCCCCCAAAGTCCAGGACCGTGCCAAGTTGAAGGGGCTCCCAGCCGGCCAGGGAGGCTCAGGAGGCCCCACCACACTGGGTGGTCCCTACTGCCTCCGCCCTGCACCTCTCAGGGACACAGATGGTGGGTCCTTTGTCATGCCTGTCCACAAACCACAGTGAGGCGAGCAAACCCGTCAAGCTATTTCCAAGTCAATTCTCGAGAGAAACAAGGCACAGCCACACACCCCAGACGGTGAGCACTTGCAAGTGAAGTTCTGAGTGTGAAGGAATTTGCCCTCAGGGCACACCCGAGCAAATTCTAGCAATAACCAATTTCCAAAACCTCTCTCTTCCCTCCTTCACTGATCCCGTATTTCCTTCCTGACGCCGTATACCGGGGCGTGCCCCAGAGTGTCTTGACAATGATCTCTTGCAACACCAAGGCCCCAGACTGGGGTTTTCCAGGAGCATCCTCCATTAAAAGGAACCAGGACTTCTTGGAGAAATGTGACAATGTTCTGTGCCAGAAAGTCCGGCAGCATTCCAGAAATAATGGAGACGTGTCAACACATCCCAGAGCCAGTTTGAGGAGGCGCCCGTTGACCAAATCCAGGATAATCTGAGCAACAAAATAAACAGTGATAGGAAGAAATCACACTCCATTGATTAAAATAAGACTCTATGTAGACTGTGCTGATATAAGTGAATGAATAAATCAATAAGGAGGGGGTAAAACAGATCTTCCTCGCCTTCAAAGGCCAACTAACAAATGCTGAAGAAACACTGTCATGAGAAAATCACCATTTTGCAGCCTTCAGAATAACAATTGGTTTAGGCACGAATCAGCAATGGATGCTAAAACTAGTGGATGAAATTTTGATGAGAGACAAGATATTGAAATCATCTCAAGTATTTTCCCACAAATTACTTATTTATCATGAACAGAAAAATTGCAAATTTACAATGGAAGAATCTGACAGACACCATCTCAACCAGATGATCCAAGTTATCAGCATCTATTCTGGGGCAAACTGACTTTCTGTGTCTTCTGTAAGATGCACTGAGAGGGTAGCAGTGTTCCCACCAGAAATGCAAGCCTGAATCTAGCCATAAGGAAACAGCAAACAAAGCCAAATCAAGGAGACATCCTGCAAAATAACTGGTCTTGGAGACAGAGAGAGGCAGAAAGACTATTGGGGAATTATGCATGTTAAAGTCGAGAGATTGGCCCCTCTTCTGAGAAAGCATTGTATAGCTCTAATGGGCATTATAAATTGGCAGAATTTGAAAATGGATTGCGTATAAATGTTAAAATTACTCATTTTGATCATTGTTTGTGATTGTGTAAGAGTTTTCTTGTTCTTAGGAAATATATACTAAAGTTTCTAGGAGTACAAAAGGGTATGATGTCTGCCATTTACTGTTACTCCTCAAGGGAAAAAAAGTATATATATGTGTGTATGTGTGTATCTATCTATGTATGTGTGTATAAGTGTGTATATATGTAAGTGTGTGTGTATATATGTATGTTAGAAATTGAATCATGTCCCTCCCACAATAGGCATGTTCAGTCCCAGCCCCTTCTCCTGTGGGTTTGAACCTATTTGTAAATAGGACCTTTGAAGATGCTATTAATTAAGGTTGCCCAAATTGAATGAAAGTGGGTCTTAATCCAATATGATTGAAGTCCTTATAAGCAAAAGAAACTGGACACAGAGATTGAAGTCATGGGGAAGAGCCATGTGTGTTGCCGTGTGATGGAAAAGCCAAGCACCAAGGATCACCGGCAGCCAGCCCCAGAGTGCCAGAGTCTTCCTGGAGCTAGTACTGGCTTGATGACACCTTGATCCTGGAGTTCTCCTAACTTCAAAACCATGAGCCAATAAATTCTCTTTGTTTAAAGCAATTCATTGTATGGTTTCATTTAGCAACTGGGAAACTAAGGCACCAGAGGTGCTGCTAAATACCCTACATTGTGTAGGACTGTCCCCCACAAGAAAGAATTGTCTAGCCCAAAATGTCAGTAGATGCAAGGATGAGAAACACTGAGCTAAACAATTGATTTTCAACCATTATGTGGTTAGAAGATTGAATTTAAGAAAAATTCAGTTTCATAAATTGAAACAGCCTAATTAAAGCCCCAAATACATTACAAATGCACAATTTCTCTCACTTTCTAGGGCTGATGACAACAAAGATTAATCAAAAAACAAGGCAAGATTTCTAATTTAAGAACAAGAGAGTTTTTCCAGCTATCATTTAAAGTGCCTACAGAGTCTAATGTACCTATGCCGTTCCTATATTTATGAATTTAATACGTATCTATTGCCATTTTAAGAAGGAAAATAGTAGTCAGAAGGTATATTCAACACTTGTGTTTTCTAATGCTTTGGATCTTAAAAGCTAAGATTAAAATATTCATAAGCTTTCTAAACATTCTTTTTTACTTTGCATTGTTATTTGAAGTGACATAAACACACCTCTCCAATGAAAAATTAAGTACTCTAAAAATAGTTCCATTTAAGTATATTGGATTTTTTTAAAACTACTAATCCCCATTATATAAAAAATTGCAGATTTGATTGAAATTGGTAATAGCCTTAAGGAGGAAATGAATCCGAATGAAACTACGTTGTTTTGAAGAGTTGAGTCCAATTTTGGTTGTGCACTAAAATGCCTTCTTCAGGACATGTGGTAGCATGCTACATGCATCTGGTGCCAGGAATCCTTTCTTGAAATGAGTTTGGACAAAATTACAGCTTTTGACATCTTCAATGTTAGGATCCTTCTAAATAATCTTGAAAAATACGTTGGTCTTTCAGGTTCAGTTATTTGGTTGCTTAAATCTTATTAGAACCATCAACAGTTTGTTAATATAATTTCTTTCCATTCCCCCTCTTACACTGTCATCTGGAGTCATCTGTTACATTGTCAGCGGGAACCCCAAAGGGGACTGGTCCTGCTTCCATCCTTTTCTTCATCTAACTGCTGCCTGTAAGAGCTATAACGCCATATCTTTGAAAACGTGGATTCTCTTATCGTAGTTCAGCTGACAATCGGCCTGTTCACTTTTCTCTTACCAGCACTCACACACTCGATCGGTACACCCATCCATTACTCAGACAAAACGAGCTCTGCACTGTGTTGCTTTTAAACTTTTTGATGTTAAAACTTGGAATCTTTTGCTTTATTCTCTCCTTTTTACCTCCTTTTAAAAAACATTGGTAAGAGATTATTTTTATTTATCACGAAGATTTCAGATGTGTTGATCAAATTAGGGTGGACACACCCAGGATTTCCCACTATCAGTGCAGTCCCCAGCTGCTGGGACGAGAGTACGTGCCCTGGACACCTCCACCCCAGATGTGCCGGTGCTGCCTTCCTCCCACTGGGAACCACATTTCCTAGGTAGGAAAATGCAAAAGGGGAAAAAAAGCAAAGTCTGACTTCAACATTTTAAGGCAAAAGGAGTGGAGTAAGACAGAAGAGAAAAAATGTATATTGCACCTATTCCAGATCCAGTAGAGTTCTAAGTGCTTTAAATATACCACTATTGCACCCTTCTAGTTTAAATGTGCCACTATTGCACCTTTCTAGTTTAAGTGTACCACTATTGCACCCTTCTAGTTTAAACGTGCCACCATTGCACCCTTCTAGTTTAAATTGGCGCCTGGCTAGCAGCCCTGATAGAGCCTATATCTATCTGTCTTTAACCTTGTCTTGAAAAGTTTCTATTCCCAGGGAGCTATCACATGATCAGTGCTCAAAAATATGTAAGTAAGTGAATAATACCTCTGAAGATACTTTCAAAGTGGTTTTAAAAACATTAACAAGCAAAACACTACTGGCAACTAAGATTGATTAAGCTCTTAATGATAGAATCTGAATAAGACTTTCACAAACTGTGAGGCAAATGGAGCTCGATTTAAAAACCAAACAAGCAATCAAAACACCTTCCCAGGCTTTGCCTCATGACAAGCTCCAGCCACAGGTCACAGAAAAAGCCTCCCTGCGCACAGGGTGAAGACCACTGTCACAGCTCACCGCCTCCCCAACCCCAACACAGGAGAGGAGCCGACAGCTGCTTTATGTAAACTAAAAGACAGGCGTTCCCAGAAACAAGCAGGCAGAGGGGCAGGCCCTTGGGGTACACAGCGTGTCCTGGAGTCTAAGACCCAGGAAGAGCACGCAGAGCAAGGCATGCTGGGACTCCAGTTTTCCAGTGACCTGTGTGAGGTCAGGGTATTAGACAGGCCGGTGGTGAAAGTGGAAGTTGATCAGAAGTACACTAGATGGCATCTCCTGGTAGCGAAGAACTGATCTCCTGGGCACAGCCTCCTTTCCTCCGCCAACGGAGAAGGCGACCTGTCTTGGCTCACTGTGCAGGGTAGCTGAAACACTGAGACTCAGAAGCTCTTTTATTTTTCTTTTGTTTTTGTGAATTTTTTTTTTTTTTTTTTTAATCCAAGAAAGAATCGAAGAGGGAAAAAATATAACATAAAGACAACTGAAGTAAGACGATGTGGATGTCATTCTGAAGACTCAGAAAGAACATCCTTCTGCATGTGAACTCCAGAGAATCAGAAGGAAGCTTCTGGAACTTATTTGTCATCTTCAAAGGGTGCAAAAAATAATCTTCAATGATAAAAGACAGGAAATTAAAGAAGAGAGAGGATAGGACAAGAATGAAAAGTCGGGGATGAACAGAGAGAGAAATGAGTCAAGAAACAAATTCAAGAAGATAAAAGCAAAACGCAGTAATAGAATTCAAATCCACGTAGTAGACAGTCAGCAGCCAAAGAAGTAGCCATTGATGTCTCAAACAGATTGAGATTCTCCTTTAAACAGAGAGGAAAGGACAAAGAAATTAAAATTATTAAAAAACAAAAGGAATGTAGAAAATAAGAAGGGAAAACAGAATCTAAACAATCATACAAAAACAAAAACAGGCAAGTTAGAAGAGATCTCTTGTCCCCCCAAAAAGAAATGCAATTATCAAATAGGTTATTCTTCCAAAGTTCAAAATGACAGCAACAAAATGATCTGGGTTTACTGACTGAAAAACCTCACAGTATTTCATGTAAAAACCATAGATAAGTATATTTATATATTCACAGGCAAGTTGTGCAAAATTTCTGAGGGAAGAATGCACACTGACAGTGAGCTACAGAACCCAGAGTTTATCTACACTAGGAAGTAGTAAAAGATTGCCTCAAATTTATCTGTTGGAACAAAACATGTAAACAGACCATAGAGAGACATCTAAAGATGTCTGGGAGTAAAGAGTTGTAACCCAAAAATGTGATCCAGTCATTTTTCATTTGTGAAGCAATTCAGAGAGTAATTCCTAGACTAATAATTTAATTATTAAGTAAAACTTAATAAATACTGATGACTAAGCCTGTAGCTTAGAACCAAGTAGAAATAGGAGCAAATAGCTAATATATTTAATAAATCAGATATCAATAAATCCAAACTCAGAAAAGTTGATAAGATAAATCCAAACTATAGTTTTTTGTTAAGGACCACTTTCAAAAAGCTGTGATCCATCTTAAATTTAATTAAAAATGATATAAGGTAGGCAGATCAGTTTGGTTTCTATGCTGAGGAATAAATAAGTGTATAAACTGTAAAAGCATATTTTAAGATAATATTTGTATAGCACTGAAGTTGGGAAACTTTCCCAAAACAGCAAACCCAGAAGTGATGAAGGAAAAGAAAGGCATATCTGTAAATATTTTAAGACTGTATGCCATGTGGTATTACAAACAATTAAAAGACAGCTGATAGCATCTTTGACCACCCAGATGACAGTAAAATCTCAGTATCCCTAATTTACTGAGGACTTTACCCATTTGTGAGAGAGATAGTGAAGAACAAGTAGAAAAATGGATAAAAGATTTATTACTGACAATGAACAGAAAAGCAAATGACTAACTGATCTGTGCTCAGGGTAAAGCGAATTGAAGCAATGATAAGAAGCCATTCTTCTCACATCAGACTGGCAAAAATTATGGGTATCAATGGAATTTGGTGCAAAAAGAGTTGGGAAAAAGACATTCTCATACAATGGTGATGGGAAAATGAATCAGTATAAACTTTTTAGAAAGTAACTTAGCAATATCTATAAAATTTTAAATTCACAAATCCTTTAAACCAGAGATTTTGCCTCTGGGAATTTACCTTCAAAAATAAAAATTTCATAATCTATATTCATCTATCTAACTGTGTAGCAATGTTTGAAAAAAGAAAAAACAGGAAACAAACTGATGTCTGTCAGCAGAGGAAATCTGAAATAAACTCTTCTACAACCAAACATGATAGAATATTACACTGTTCTTTTAAAAATGTGTTTTGCCTTATTCATTGACCTAGAGAGATATTCACAAAACATCATTAATTTAAAAATATCATGATTTCATTTGTACAAGGCAAAACAAAATCAAAACAAAGAAAGTATATATGTATATTATGAATATATGGTGTTAGATATCTATATCTATTGATCATCTAGCTGGCTAGCTAGTATCATGTATATATCATCTAGCTATCTCCTTATCTGCCATCTATCATCTGTCATCTATCTTCCTATGAATCTATTATCTATCAATCATCTATCTGCCTACCTATCTACCTATCTACATCTATTTTATCTCTCTATCATTATCCATCTATCACTGTGTAGATATGAAAAAAGCTAGAGAAGGATGCAACCCAAACTGTTCAATGTCATCCATTACCTAAGGGGAGCGTTGGGGATGTGGAGATGTAGTAGGAGTAGCTATTAATTTTTTTCTTCAGACAATTTTAGACTGTTTTACTTATTCTAATTTAACAACAAAAATTTAAAAATATATGGCACCAGTAAAATAAATAGAAAAAACACAAGTACATGATTTTAGAAAGAAAAAGGAGACAACCACAAAGCTTTGCCAGAACAATAAGAGACCAGTCTTTAGAAAATATGATAACAGCTTTGAAAATCTAAAGAAAATGAACAACATAATAAAAAGTATACATGAATGCACTTAATGACAAAATCCTAACAAAATATCCAACAAAATCAGAAATGCTGCTGTCATTCTAACCAATTCAACAAGTCTGGAAAAAACTAGGAATTAAAATTGTAAAAGATGAGGCAAAAGTTGCTCCTTTTCCTAAATAAAGCAATAAAAAGAAAATACAACAAAAAAGTGTGCACTCACGGTAGAAAAAAAAAAACAACAGAATACCAAAGAATGACTTTTTAACAAAAATGTATGAACTCAACTGTAAAATCTATTGAGGACCAGAGAAGAAGGCTTCAATAAATCAAGAGGGATAATATGTTCATGACAGGAAAAATTATTAATGTAAATATGTCATCTCCCCAAATTAATTTAAAACGTAATTCCTTCTGTACTCTGAGATTTGTTTCCTCATTAAAAAATTACTCTAAATTTAACCTAGAAAATAAATGAGAAGGAAGAGTAAAAAAATGTTTGCAATAAAATGAGAGGGACTTATGTTCCTTGCCGTTAAAATTAACTCTAAAGCTACAACAGCTAAAACTGTGAGGCAATGGCAAGATAATAGATCATTCGTGGTTCCAACATAAAAAACTTAGCCAAGTATGCCTAAGAATTTAATATGATAAAGGTAGCATATTAAAGCAGAGGAGAAAATCTAATTTAATATGGCTTAAGATCCAATGATGAATTTGAAAAAATTAAGTCAAATCTCATTTCAGAATACACTAAAATTAATTCCTGATGGATGTTTTTAAGTAAAATGTAAGAAATCAAACCACAAAAGAAGAGGAAAATATAGGTAAATATCTGAACCTGGCAGTGGGGGATAGTGTTTATGAACACAAATGCAAAAGAATACCATAAAATCAGTATTTTATATGCAAGAGATAAAATAAAAAATAAACAAGGGGGAAATGCTTGCAAGATGTATGACAAGAATATATCATTAATCCATAAAAGACTCTTACAAATTAATAGGAAAAAACAAATACCCAATAAATAAATAGATCAAGGTCCTAAACAAACAATTCACAAAAGAAGAAAGCCAAATAGGCAATAAAGTGTAGTAATAAAATCTTCTCCCTTTTCAAAGTCTAAGGAATGCAAATTCAAATGACTACAAAGCATCATTCCTATGACATCAAATCTACAAAAATTAAAGGACACAAAATACCCTGTGTGGGTGGCAATCAGGGAAAGTGGGCGCTTTCACACACTACTGTCTGAGTTTGCCAGGTTGCTGTGACAAACAGCACAACCTGGTGGGCATAAACAGCAGGAACTTATTGGCTCACAGTTTTGAGGCTAGAAGACCAACATCAAGATGTGATCAAGGCCATGAGTTCTCCCGGTGTCCGTGGAGTTCTGGTGGCGGCTCCCGCTCTGCCTCCAGCTCATGGCATCTGCGTCTTCCTCTCTCTTCCTCTGGTTCCTCCTAACTGACTGCGTCTGGATTTCCTCTGCTTATGAGGACTGCAGCCAGATGGGTTTACGGCCCATCCCGCGTCAATGTGCCTCATCCAAGCAGGGTCTTCAAAGGTCTTATTCACAAATGAGTTCACCCGCAGGACGGGAGGTTAGACTTTGAACATGTCCTTCGGAGGGACGAGGTTTGCTCCACAACTACTGCTAGGAGAATTCGTTTATGTGCAGTCTTTGTGAAACACAATTTAATAAAACATTGTAAAAGCTTCCAAATTGGGAACGAAGAATTCTACTTCAAAGAGCGCATCCTCAGGGAAGAGGCAGAAGCAATTGCAGATGATCGTGTCCATTAGTGGCATCGCAATGCTATCTATAAGGGCAAACATTTTTAAATGACCTGAATGTCCAATTGGGGCTGGTTAAACGTATTTTGTCACTTCTCTCTGATAGACTAGCTTCTATTCTTTTGGATATATGTAAAGAATATTTACTCCCATGGGGAAATGGCCACAATTTATTAAGTGCAAATGGCAGGTTTCAAAATGGAATAAATGATATTAATCGAATATGGAAATTTGTAGCCATGTCCATGCACTGGAAAAATACTAGGATGACACAAATCAAACAATTCCGAGTGTATCTCAGGGTGGTGGGGTTAGTGTCTTATCTTTGACTTCCAGAAGTTTTACAAGGAATATGTTTACTTTTACATGTGTGTGTGTGTGTAAACATTTTGTGTGGCAAACTTTTTTGTAATTTCCAAATATTCCTAGCCTAAACAAAATTTTGGAAAGTGTAAGCGAGTTGGAAGCTTTACAAAGGAAAATACTATGTGTGGCCTCTGTGCCTGAAAGGAAGATGTTTAACATCCCCACTGGGTGAGTGCTTTCTTGCCTGTTATAGACATTGGGGCTGTTGACAGATACTCTTGCTCTCTCTCCTTGAAGACACATGTAGAATCTCGCTTCTTTTCCCACTTGAAGCTAGTTGTGGCCTCATGGCTTGCTTTGACCAATGAACAGTAGAAATGACATAGCAAATGCTTTCAGAGTAAGCATATGCTTCCCCACATTCTCTCTTTCCCTCCGCTGGGAAAGCTGGTGATGCTCAAGATAATAGGTGCTTTTGGACCCTAGGCCTCCTTGGATATACAATAGCCTGAGCAAGAAAGATACCTGAGGTGGAAAAATAAAGAAGGAAATGCACACCTTAGCGTTTTTAAACCTCTGAGATTTGGGGGATTGTTTCAGCAGCACAACCTAACTTGATCTTAACTGTTGCACTATTACCGAACAATACAATTTAACTCTAAGATTTCAACATTCAAGGGAGAGGGTGGGGCCTTATGTAACTAAGTGATTCTCTTCTTTTCTGGTAAAAGAAAATGTACCAATCTAAATCTCAGAAAGATTGCTTTGCCTGGAATTTTAAATAGGGAGCAATGAGGCTCATCATGAAGTTTTCACAGAAAGGGGACTCCTTCTGCTCCTCAATATTTTTATCAAAAAATTAAGACAATGTTACCTCCCTTGCAGAATTGTGGTAAAGACTACAGATGATGTTGGCAAATCTCCCAGGCCTCTGGCTTGCTTCAGCCAATCCTTGATTACTGGTCTCTGTTATCTACATGGTGTCACAGTCACCAGGTGTGTGGCTAGTCAGAGGATAGTTATTATCAATAATTACTCAACTACTGAAGTTTGCAGTGATATGACTATTTATATAAATAAGACCAGATTAAAAGCTGTAGCAATCCACACTCTGACTCACAATCTGGTGGGTTATCTTGAGGGAAAGTGGTGTTGCCGCCAACTCAAGAGTTATGAAAACAGAATGGGGCATCCTCAACCTGGTGCACCTCGCAGGAGAAAGCACCACAGGCCCCAGCTCTTACGAGCTGCCTAAGGGGAGGAGGCTCCTCAATGGAGTTACCGTAAATCTGGAGTTCATTTACTTGCCTGGCAGAATCTGCTTTATTCATGTCCCAGAATTATGAAAAAAGGCCAAACCAAGTTCTGGAAGAGTGCAAGAAAGGCAAAATCCAATCCACCAGATCATTTTTATATGGTAGAATTTCAGGGGAAAAAATCAAATTAAAACATTCATCCAATTAGTAGAATAGATGGGCAGAAATGACGAATCATTTGGGGACTCCTCTGACTCCTCTGATCCCTTTGGAATTCAATTTCTCCTCTTTGCCAATGTCAAAGACACCCAGGCAAACCCCGTGTCTAAGTTAATAATATTTCAACTTGAGAATTTGGGAGACTTGTGAAAGTCATAAAAGAGATATTTAAAATTTCATAATTATGCCAAGTATATCTAGCTTTATCAGACCCGCCTATTTTTGGGGAATGAGAAAATGTAATCTTTAGCAGATAAGTTAATTAGGCTAAAAGCCTGAGCACTGGCCAGGGAGTCCAAAAGCTGAGCCCAATTCCTCCTCTCACGCATCCTAAGTCACCAAGACTTCACGTGGCCTCTTACACTCTTCCAGGCCTGCAGGAGTAACTAGGTGGCCAGTAAAGATGTGGCTTATTTTCCTTTTGAGACATTAGTGTTACCTCCGAATACAAATGTGCTTTCTTAAACTCAGCTAAGAGTTGGGTCTAAAAGGGTCTAAAATCTGGGAAGAAAACATTTTTTTTTTAAGTTATTGGTACAACATAGGTTCTCTCTCTCAGGTAAGTCTACCCACTTCTGGGTTGAATGGCCTTTTCAAGGGACAAGCACAGGGCACCCTCCTGATGGCAGGAAAGGGCAGATCAGAAAGCCCCAGTCCAAAGCCTGATGGCACCGGGAGCGCTGGGCCTAGTTGTTTGTCTAGTCCAAGGGCTTCCGTCTGCAGCGGAGCTTTCAAGCGCAGTCTGCATGATTTACACAGAAGAAGGAAGGGGTGACAGAAAAGTGTATCGCCCTATAGGACATTCATTATGACCTTTATCCTGCTCTTATTTGATGCCATATTTCCTTACCTTCAAAATTTGTCAAATCTACTTTAAGAATTAAAATCATTTCACATTGGCCATTGTGGGATTTTACTTTAATATTCAGGTTTTTTTCATATTTCTTCATGTGGAAGGCTGCAGAGAATGAGATATGATGCTTTAAAATTATAAACTACCATTGAAATTGAAGGTGGTATGTTCTTGAACTTTATTATATTTAAAGGTATTAAAGAAATTTGCACTAAAATTAGAAATGTAATATATAAATTCATCTTTTTGTTTATTCAGTTGTTTTTTTTTTATATTGCACAGCTGTTGGGAAGCAGTCACTCTATTGGTTTTCAGAAATACTAGAAAGAAATTCTTAAATTTTTTCCAGAGCTTTCTTGCCTCATGGTTCCAAACTATTTGTTACATCTTCCATTGGAAAAAGTTCTACACATCTCCTGAGAGTCCTTCTTCTCTCTTCTGTTCCACTTTTGTCCCCAACATGTTGACCGATGCCAGAGGCTTCTGTGGCTAATATTCCTAATTAATATCTGTTAGCTGAAAAGCGACCTCCTTAAACCATCATCTGTAAAGTACATTTATAGGACTAATTTGTTTTTACTTTCATTAAGGTGTACTAATGCAAATTAAAGACATTAACTAATCAGGCCTGAGAATAATTTATAAAGGAAAAGAAAAGGACGCGTCGTTTCAACATAAAGTGTCTGGGCTTGCTGAGGAATGACCCAAGTGAGCCCTCCTGCCTGGCAATGAGGGTCCTCTCAGATTCCATCTGTGAACATTTGGCCGGTCCTTTTATGGAGAAAAGACATTTCTCAGTGTTCATATTAAATTTTGTGCACATCTGCGCACTCACCTAATCCCTACCCTCATACCACTTCAATTAAAATTAACGGAAGTCAAATCCTTGAGTGGTTTTAATTGCAATATGTAGATTATAAATGGCTCCCATCTTTAACCACACAAAAAATTATTTTTTCCTTGGCCTTTCTCTCAGGAGTAATATTTAAGGGTAGAGTTAGTTATCGTGGAAGAATTTTCTTTTATTGTGTTGCCGCTCCAAATGATACTGTGAGTCCTTACTAGTGGGCAAAAGGCCAATCAAAATTAATGCAAAAGTACAATTAAGGAGTATTTTAAAGAAACGCATTTTCATTCTATTCAAGGGCATACGGCGATGCGTGTTGCCAAGAAGAGGATAATGTTGGATGTGCTTTAATGAGGCAGACATAATTATATGTCAGCTCTATAAATGACGCGGTAAATGGTTTTCTCTCTTAAGTAGGTTAAATATTGCCCTTATGTCTGGTTTACAATATTAACAAAATCTTCCTCTCACAGATTCCTCAAAGATATACTTGAAACCAGACTGTGTCCAAACTACCTGTCTTTTTAACCTAATGGAATATGATTTAACATTCTCTTATTTCATTTAAGTGCATATCCCTTATGTATATTTCAGTTTCATAAATAGTATCAGCCTCATCCTGGTCGACTGTTTAAAGAATTTTGTTTGTATACTCAAATTAAAACAATAAGTAAAGCCACCATTAAGAGTTCAGCTTCTGTGTGTTTGCTTGTTTCAGCCAGAGCAGAAATGTCCTCTATGCCCACATCTGCTTAAAAGCAACAAGTAATTTACTCTTTGTCTATTAAGAGCAGAAGCCCTCACTATACGCAATCAGCACTTTTTATCTTAAAGAAGTAATTACAGAGTCTCAAATAATAAGCAAAGATAAATAGAATTTGCCATTGAAAGAGAAAATATTATTAAAAAGGGAAAAGCCAAAGGTGACACCAAGGAATGTCAACAAGGTTAATCATGCTTCCTATGAATAGACGGCTGTAACTTTAAGAACGCAGCTTAGCTGGAGTTGGAGCTTCGGTTTTTATTTTACTACTTTATAGCCTGCTTCACAACTACTTGGACAAATACAAAACAAGAATTACAGTGCACCATAAGTTATTTTAATATCCTGTAGTGGTGCATACTTCCAATGAAATCCCAAGACTATTATTATGGTTCTGTGTTTGTGTGAAAATGTCAAGTTGTTTCGAGTGACTACATACTCTAAATTATATATAACTGTTACTTTATAGCTAATAGGCTCTAAAATTACTTTAAAACAGAAATGTAAAGTTATATTTTCATCCTTTTTGACAGATAATAAAGCTTATTTATAGGACACAATTTTTCAAGTATTAAAACATCTCATGTTTACAAAAACATTAAAAATACTATTACTTGATATTTAAAGGAATGAAAAAGCAAAACCATTATGAAAATATTTGTCCAGGTTTGTGACTTCTATATTTTGTCAAACTGCTGTAACTTCAAGTTGCCGATCTAAATACTTTAAAAACATATATATATATTTGTAAGTTCAAATAGAAGCAGGTGATTTAAACTCTGTCTGCTTCCATCACCTGTTCGCATGCATACAACCCTTTCACACGTGTTTTAGCTGAAACAATGCCGTGTGATGATTGTGCCTGCTGGCTTCAATCCCTGTCCCGTGAACACGTGTCCCATGAACATGTCACTTGATTGTCTATCGCTGCATCACTGGATAGAGTTAAATATTTGGTTTTTGCTCATAAACAAAGCTTTGCATTTCTTCTCTGGTGGGACCAGCTGGCTTGATAATTCCTTTGATTTCTCCTACTGTCCACAGGGTCCACTACTGGAGGAACAGCCAGGAGACAAAGGATGAGAGAGTGAGGCAAGCACAGCTTCTGTCCCCTGCTCCCCAAAATCATTCCATAGAATCATGGAATCACTTCACAAAGGAGGGAACAGAGGTTCAGAGAGGTGAAGAAACTCACCCAAAGCCACCCAGCTTCTAGTGGTCTGCTGAGCTCTTTGAACTATGGTGAAAACTAACAAGGAGTAGAAAGTGATCTTCACGGAAGGTTCCAGTGTACAGGGCCATACTGGAAACTTACCTGCACCCAGAAGACCACATAGATGTGCTCTGCCTTGCTTCTGGGCCACGCATCTTCCCACCCCCCACTCAGCGTGGTCATGGCACAGCACAAACAGAGGCACACGTTGCCAGGCAGGCAGCCACGGCAGGAGGCCAGTGCTCTGTCCTCAGCAGCAGACCCAGGTCTGGCCACCTGAAAGCTCAGCAAAGTCTTTTGGTGACAGATTTGTTCCTGGTGCTTGAGGAGTCAGCACTCCATATCTAAGGTGTTCCCACCATGAATCCAAAGCAAAAGACAATGGGAAAAACATGACAACAAAGACTCTAGGAAAAATAATTTCTTCCAGAAGGACTTAACCAAAAATAATTTCAAAGGGGAGCTGGTAGACATTTGTGGGTCTCCACATTCCCTTCCTAACAGCTCCCAGATCTCATTTAAAAGAATTACCTCCTCCCCACTGGATCCAGCCATACCCACCTTCCCAGGAATTTGAAAATGGAGGCTGGGGAGTTTTCTCTTGAAATCAGCAGGGTTGGTGCTTTTCCCAGGGACAGCATCCTGCCCAGAGCCTCTGCTGGGAGAAAGCCTTCTGGCTTCCTGATCCTGGGAAGTCCTTCTTCCGCCCATTTCCAGCCTGGTTCTCCATCCTTCCTGCCAATTCCCTAAGCCCCACAGATGCTGCCAGGAAATTCCTTTTTGCCTTAAACCAGGCCGACCTTGTTCCTCTTTCCTGCAGCCAAAGAAGCGGCAGCCCTCTCTGTTGCTCTCTTAGTGTCCCTTCCCCACCACAAGCTCGCTGACGTCAAGGAGCCCAGAATCCAGTGCATCTGGACTTCACAGAGAAAACAGAAAGATCCCAGATTCTACAACAGGCTTGACTGCCTGGAAAATCACCAGCGTCATTAGAAGAGCCCTTGTCACCCCACCCAGCAAGGAGCCACAACCAGCCAAGGAGCTTGCTGAGGGACAAGAGTAGTGGAAGAAAACCTTATAAAAACCAGCCATGACTACACGACAAGGTGCAAAAACGAGGACTACGGTTGTATAAGTATTTCTTCCTAATTTTTTTAAATGAATGTTTGAGTGTGTATATCTTTACATATATTTGTTTTCCTCCCTCTCTTATAATGTAAGTTGTATTAACTTTAACATCCTAGAATTGAAATGACAGTAAATGAAGGAGAAGAATGAACACCACCCAAGAGCTTTGTGCCATCTTCTAGGGAAAAGGTTAGTGCATTTTCGGTTGTGTGCAAGACATTTGTATCATGTTAGGCGGAAGTGTGAATTTGTTATGCCTTTATTTAGAGATCAAGTAGGGTTTAAGGAGGCATACACTAGTGAAGGGACATTGCGTCCCAGGACCACCCTGCCCACAGCTAACATGGTCTTGCATGCCATCTTGCCGACGCCCGAGCACTAAGTCCTCACTGGCTTTGATTTAGATCCTGGGTTCCAGGTCCTTTTCATGGTGCTTCTGACAATGTGCCCTTGCTGGGAGGGCAGTGGCATTCCTTCCTTGGAATGACCCAGATTTCCCTCTCAGCCTGCTCCAAGTCCCTCCCAAGGCCTTGCCACATGAAGATGTTTGAATGGTCTCCTTTTCTGGTCTGGCTTTAGTGGAGCACATGACTTCCTTCTCATGGAAGGAAAGGGAAAGCACAGCCTTGAGAATGTGCCCCATCACCACTGGGTCAGCAGGGAAAGCTCCAGCAGGGGTGGCTGCCTGACCCTGGGTGTCATCCATATCCATGTGGCCACCAGGCATCTCGACCCCCCTACCCAGGGTGGAGAGTCAGAGCTGTGCACCAACAACAGATCTCGGCAGGAGACCCAGTGGGAGATTGGCAAGCAGCAAAACTGAGGACAAAATGTTCAGCTGCACTTTAAAAGACTAATCTCTGGTCACACCCCACAGACTTTGTGCCTCTTCCCAAGCTATCATTAACTATTAATCCAGCTCCCGGGCAGGGGACCCAAAACCCATCCCTTCTGTGTAAAAAGAGAAGAAAAATCATAGACTTGCAGAAAATATTAGGAAGACATAAACATTGTCAAATCCAGTTAGTGACTCACCAAAATGTGGGCATGTGTCACGTCCACAGGTTCATGGGGGCTCAGAAAGGGGGTGGACTCTAGCGAACCCCCCTGGACCAGTTAAATTTGCAACAATTTCTGGGAATCCTGTGATTTGCTATGGATTTAATATCAGATTAAGCAGAGAAAGCAGGGAGATTTGCTTGCTGGGTTAGCACAGGATTATGGCAGACCTAACCATATTTCATTTCCCAAGACTTTATAATGAAAACATGATCTTCTCAGGAGTTGCTGCAATGTATCCTACTATTTCTTGACTAGATCAAACAAATAGATGCTACTAGCCAAGGTGGACTGTGGAATAATGTGGCCAAACGTCTTCAGGTTTAGGGTAATATAAGTGCTAATCCAAGTTATGAGATACAGATTAGAGTCAAATAAAAGGCTATTAAATACTTGCACTTAATATGAGAAAGAAAAAGAGTTCACAGCTGTGTATCACCCGTGTCTCGGCATGTTCAAGCCATGGTGTCTCCTCTCCTGGCACATGATGGCTAACAGTGCTGGCTGCCCAGCAAGCTAATCCATCAGCATGTCTTCTGAGACCAGAAGGACCCATTCCGTGGGGTTCCAGATGACCTACAACTTTCTATCCCAGCCTCAGCCTTCAGGTTGACACATCTCCCAGCTGTCTGGCCCTGCAAGAGGCCTGGCCAAGCCTGCCAGTCAGACCTGTCTCTGTGATGTTAGCTCTCCTTCCCCAAAGACTACTGTTCTTTGGGGATGGTGTGAACGTCCATATTTTCTGTTAAGTGGGTGGGGAGGGGGTGAGAAGCTGCCCGCAAATGAAGCCAACATAGAAGGAAACAGAACTCGGAGCTGAGAAAGATAGATGAGATAGATTTCCAATGGCATGGGTTAAATCTCTGATCCAGTCCAATTCCTTAACCAATCCTATCAAATTCCTACTTTTGCATAAGGAGTCTTAACTGGGTTTCAGTCACCTGCAACCAAAAGGATCCTGATGAAATGCCTCCCACACAAACATTTCTTTCTCTCCAGCTTGCTTCACAATTCCACAGACTTTTCAGGGACCTAATAGTTAATTCATCTGTTTTTAAAATCACCTGCTGGATTTATGGCGATAGCCACAAAATAGAAAAACAAACAAATAAGCAAAAATCCTATTTCTCTTTTTAAGCAGAGTAAGGGAGAACTCAGCCCAGTGAACTTACAATAAATAACAAAGGGTGATATCTTTCCTGACAGTTTATCAAATTTATATTCATAAAAATTTGAAATTAAAAGTAAATCAAATTTTAACAGAACAAACACTATGATTCAAGACTGATTTAAGCGAAGACTGTAAGTTGAAGTGACATCCAAAGGAGTGTGTTCTAAGGAAGGAGTTTGCTCTTTGGTAACAGGAACACCAATGACCCAAATAATACAAATTTTTGGAAGTGGCAGGGACATTGGAGATTTCACAATGTCCCCTCTGCCTGTTCCAGATCAGGAAATGGAGATGACAGAGCTTCTCAGGTTGTGGAGCACATTAAATTTCCAAAAGTGTACTCCAGGTAGGACAGTGAAGAGCAGAGTGAGGAACTCAGAATGCTGTGAGGAAGAAAGGAGCAGAGGGCCCTCCAGACTGGCCGGTGCACGGGAGAGGGGACATTGTGGTTGCAAGCCTGTGGCATGCTCTAGCAGGGGCCTTGCAGAGATCAAAAGGTGCAGAGAAGGAAAAACAAATTGATTCGGGGTTTGGGTGGACAGTAAGATTGGGAAGACAGATTGGCCAAATTTATTCCAAATCACTCCCCCAAACAGACCAAGAGTCCTGCACAGAGCTAGCAGGCACTCTGCGGCCGGTAGTACAAGCGTAGACGGAGAAATGGACGGCTGCCCACCCAAGTTGACTCAACAACTAATTCAAAACCTGGAAAGCACAGGCCAGGGCTGCAGAAGGGAGTAATATGTTATCGATTGAAGCATGAGGCGAGAATCTGAAGCCACACGTGAATTTTACAAGCAAACTTTTCTAAGTGACTAAATCACTTTTCCTGAAGGCGGTGCCTAAATGACACAGTCCAAGGGTCCAAGTTAAGTTCATTTCACTTGTTAGAAGTGATTTTTCCTTTTGAGAAAATTAAACCTAGGTACCATAAACAATTGGGCCAGAAGGTTTGATGGGAGTTTATGAGTGTTGAATGCATGCTATTAATACAGCTGTGAGCTGAGCCATAAGTCACACTTTGAAGGAAGGATAAGAGTGTATGAGGCTGAGAGGGGAACAAATAATTTTATTTTTAATAAACACCTCTTGACTAGGCACTGTTATTGTACAAAACATATATACCCTTCACAGTCCTGAAGAAATTTTAAGAGTGGCATTTAAGTTTTCTTAATAAATCTTCCCTATTTCTTTGAAGAAAACGTTCCTGTAAAGCACACATGCCCGGATGCCCGCAGTTCCCTCCTGAGCCACTGCTCTGAGTTCACCTTTCTGCTTTCTTCACTCTGGGTTAAATCACCCCAGCCCCTCTGCCCTTTCCCCTGGTGTCCTGTTCTTCAACTCGACCTTGCAGCCCCTGCACCTGCTGCCCTCGTCTGTGCCCTCATCGCCCATCTTTCTGGTATCATATCCGGAAGTGGTACCAGAAAGGTGGGAGACGAGCTGATGCCCCCCACACACACTCATCTCTGTTAACCCGCCAGCAGCTCACGCTCGCTTTTAAACCATACCGTGGCATCTCGGAGGAGGGGCAGCCACCGCCGTGAGCAGATCCTCCTCTGCCGTGCTTGCTCATGGTCGGTGTCCCTGACGTGACATTCTTTGGCACAGGAGAAGGCGCTCCAAAGAGGGGCTCAGGACTCCTGGGCCTGAAACGAGGAAAGGTTCAGACCCCAGGCCCATCTCTGTGCCTAACCCACCCCTAGAACTGTGACCAGATGGTCCTTCCTTACAGCACATCCTGAGCCCATTTGTAGACCCCTCCAGGTGGCCAGAGGGAAAGCGGAAAACCACCAAGCCGTTTGCAGACGTGCTCGTACTTAGGGAGTGGGGACCTGCGGCCACGCGAGCCCCTCAGCCACCCCGCTGCTGCAGGCTCTGCAGTGGGCACAGCCCTCCAGGTGGCCCCGCGAATGCTCGGACTCCGCTTCTGAGCCTTGGACACTGTCATGTACACAAGCTTCAGCCCAGCCGCCTCTGAGCTCGATCATGAACTCTTAGATTTAGTAAAAGCCCACAAGTTAGAGAGAAAGGACTTGGGTGGGCTAATGGAGAACATGAAAATGTTTTTAAAGGAGATCTTTTCATCCCTGGTGCTTCTGTAAATATCCATGAGAAACAAACCAACGATTTTTAACGAGATGCAGCCACAGTTCCTTCCGAGCTTTCTGGAAACTGAAATGCACACAACAGGGGTGAATCCTTGCCTGGAAAAGTTTAGGTGTCACATCAACAACCAGGCGGCGCGTTGTCTCTCATGAACTACAACCGTGACGCGGTTTGGCGTGGAAACCTGGCTGAGATCACTCGCGCAGGTCCCCTGTGTTAGCCGCAGGCCGTGCCCAGCCTGGGTTGCGCTGAGCTCATCTGCTCCACTTCATCTGGTCTTGATACAAAACCTCGTGTGTAGGAAAATCGAAACAAAGACCAGCTCCTGATGAGATAAGAAATGGTGTCAGCTCTCGCGGAGAGCTTAAATTCAGGCCTTTCAGAGAATTTTAAAGATGTGTGAATAAAGGTATTCCCAGCAAATTTTGTGCACTTCATCCATCATATAGAAAGCTTTTACAATAAAATTACAAATATCTTAAGATGAGAGAATAAAAGCTGGACTAATTTAAGACATACTTTTTGAAACTTTAAAAGCTTCTCATGTTAACCAAAAATACAACCTTTCGACAGGTAAGACTGGGGGACATTATCTCCTTCGTCATACTTTTCTTTGCTTTGGGAATTTCCCAGGAGAGGCATCAATTACAAAGAATTTTGCAGCCAGAAAAAAATATTATAATAAATTGCAAAACTGTCCTAAATTATAAAATACTAATGAGGCTAATACTCAATTTGGGAGAAAATTTCTAGCAATATTTGGGTGATGATATATACCCAGGATGTGATCTAGAGAAGATCAATAATTTTATTTTGCTTACAAAATTTGTAAAGTCACAGGAAGAATATCCTTCTCTAAATACTGCACTTGCCAAAGAAATGCAGTAGCTCTATCTCTGCAAAGTATGTTTCTTGTGTCATTTTACTGTGTAATTGCTCCATATTTAAAACTGTTGACTGCAGTCGTAAAGTGTAGTATTTAAAATGCTTTCGGCTCACACCTCGCCTTGTGGAAGGGAGCTATTTGTCTCTGTCCTTTGAGAAAGCACATGGTATGATGAGCAAAACCTGCGGGGTAATAAAGAAGGATGATGTGCAAATCATCGCAAAGTGAATCCAGCTTTATCCCATCAGTTAAACAGACTGGGTGCTAAATATCTTGTTTGATACAGAAATGAAAAAAAATATGAACTCAACACACATGCTCCCCTATGCACAAGCCCCAACCATCATGTATAATGACACGGTTTTGTATGAAAAATTGATCACATATTTAAACTGTTAAAAGCCCTGATTTTCTGAGCAGGGAATAGAAGTCTTGTGAGAGCCGCTGTGGCCCTCACAGCTGATGGCTCACGGAGAATGCTGGAAGTGATTGGTGCGCTCAGGTGATATATTATTGTAGATCACCAAGGTGCCACTCGGTGACATTCTTCATATGCAGTGGTCTTAGCGATTCTCATGAAATTTATGGAGTAAGACAACAGAGCCCAGTGAGGGCAGTGAGTCTAGAAGTTTCATCATGACCCACGCACTCGAGAAGGCAGCTCCAATAGGGGTGGCGATCATTCCCACAGAATATTAATGTGTGAAATAAAGGGCCCCATAATTAAGCTGGCTACTCAGGTTGAAGGAAATATTGAAGATGCTTCCAGTGCTAATGAACTCCTCAGCCCTCAGGTGTCAGACAGGGGCTCCCAGGTGTCAGCCAGGTAAGGCAGTGTGCTCCTCACCCTCCACCAGCCGGGTCCCAGGGAGCCTTGGGGTGCTTGGGTGGTGAACCCCACTGTTGCTGGAGGCATGAGCAGAGGCTAGGGGGATCGTGACCTTGAATCCTCTGCACAAGGCAGGGAAAATGGAAGTGAGAGCCAGAAAGACACAGTCTTGGCCAGCACAGCCTTCAAGGCAGAAGGAAAGCATTTCTTGGAGAAGTTTCTGTCTGCAAGGCCATCCGGTCCTGGTGAAGGAGCAGCACAGAGGCTGGCATGCCATGGCCTGGTAAGAGGTTTCAGGGGAAGCTCAAGGTGGATGGATTTTACTCTTTGTAATTTCAGGTCGGGTGAAGCCACGGATCCTGCTTTTCTGATGAGTTCCAGTTATGGCCAGTGCTGGCAGGCCACAGCTGAGCACCAAGAGTCTAGAAGGCACAGGGCCGGGGAGGAACGCCGGTGCTTACAGAAAAGCCACGATCTTCTTCCTCTGTGTTTGCTTTTCTTTAAATCTTTCAATTAATAAACAATTTTCTAGGGAATAATTTTCCGTGGGTCAGACCAGCCGCACGCCCTTTTCTGGAGATTGGTAGGAATTGGCCTCAATTCCAATTTAAAGTCTTTAATTCCAGAACTGTATCCTCTTTTCCAAGACAATATGGTACCTGTAGCCTAGAGTCATCAGTATTCGGTAACTATTAATAGTGGTGACAAGTGATAACGGGCAGTTAACACTTAGCTTGAATCCTGTTAATATGTGGTAGGATAAATTATTTGGGTCCTGAGCCCATGCAGGACAGACTCACTAGCAAGAAGCGGCATCCGCAGCAACTGCTGGAGACCATTTGCTCTGCATGCAATTCACACTTGTCACCACCGTGGCCAGACTAGCAGTCAGGCAAGTACTTCTCCTAAGGTCACCTCATTAGCCAAAGGGCATCTGGGCTTCCAGAGGAAGGAGTCTGGGTGAAGCCGTGTCGTGGTCACCGGGAGGGCCGTAAGAGGTAACTATTCATTTTCAAGTGAAAACTTTTTCAGTTTAGAAACAAACTCCGATGGAGGGGGGATAGCGTTTAAAATAACTTAGTCACGCGAAGTAATCTACAAAGGAGGAAGCAGTTGGTGCAAGAGCTAAACACTGGCAAATGGATGCAACATCCCAAATCAGGAACTGCTGGAGCAAAATGTGAGGCATGTGCTTAGCTGAAGTTAAAATCCACAAGGCACGGTGGTTCACACTGAAAATGGAATCGCAGGCCGTGCTCTCTGAGGCAGCCTCAACTCACTGTTGGGCACTGAGCAGATATGGAGGCTGGCAGGTGAGAAAGGAAGGGGGATTCTGGAAAATACCAGACATGGAGGGGAACCCATTCCTCATCAACCAAAGAACAAGTCATGGGAGACCAATCTGACTGGGCATCGCTGATAGAATTTCAAGATTCGCCAATGCCGAGTATAATACACGTATTCTACTAAAAGTTTAACAAAGCATTTAACAATAAGATCTATTAGATTGCAGAATAGACGTCCAAAAGGAGCTGTGGGAGTGCTCCCCCCCCCCGGGGGCCTTTCAGATAAAACAAGACAGCTCACTGGAGAAAGCGCCCTGCAGAAGACATTTCTTTTTCCCTCCTGGTCCCTCATAGTTGAGTGAAACTATGATGAGCAGCGTTGAAACGAGTGTCTTTTCCAAAGGAAACCATCATCAGAAACGTGAGTTTCCTGGGTTGCTTCTTCTTTTTCTTTTCTTTCTTTCTTGCCTAGATGTGGGGAAGTGGGCTCCCCCCGCCCCCTGAGCTGCACTTCCCTGCCACGCGGAGAGTCACGGCTGCCAGCTGGTGCCAAGGAGCCGAGAGGTGCAAACTGCTGACACCCCAGCCGCCAAGGAAAATGGCACGTCCTGGCGCCTCCTACATCTTGCGCCATTTTCAGCCCAAGTACCTGAAGGTGTCCAGTTATATTCTTTAACAGTAGATGAAAAAGAATTGTCTATATCGCTTTACAATCCACACAACAGGCACACAAACCGTTTGAAATCCCTGAAGCACCCTTTATGTCCAATATGATAAAACATATAACATTATGCAATTTCCTATCCTTCCTTTCCTTTCCAGTCATACGAATATTTATAAGCTGGAAACCTCCAAAACCATGTTTGTCTAATATATAAACCCAAATTGCTTCCCTGGTTGCACCATATCACTTTTGAAGGAGGCGGGGAATGATTTTTTTAAACCTTGCTACAAAATATATGCAGAATTTGTTTTCCAATGAACGCCTAATAAGGCTACCTCTTAAGTCTAGATATATAAAGAATTGCCCTTTTCACAGCTGATAAAATACAAATTAATCCTTAGAGGATTTAATATGTGCCTACTTATTACATTCAAATCTGAAAGTACCATGGCAATTAACATGGCTTCCATTAGCCTGTGAGAAAATCAGTAACTTTGTCTTTGAAAGTAGAAACAAATGCAAAATCGACCCTGTTTTAAATGCCTCCTACCTGGGTGTGTGCACGCGTGTTTACTTTCAAATGTGTTACCGGTGGTGTGATTTGATGCCCTTCAGAAGATCACAATTGCCAAAGCTCCTCTGTAGTTATGAGATTGCTTCTAGAATCAATTTGAGTTCCAAAAGCTTTAAATTACTGTGTCTTCAGGGTATGAAATAATGTTGTTTGTATGCAACTGCAAGTTCGGTTTATTATGAAAAATGAAAACATTTTAAAAATTAAAGAAACATTTTTCTTTGTGTTCACAGTTCATTGTGTTAGTTTAACCTCCACACTTAACCTCCACAGTTCATTTTATAAATGTTCCTTTCATTTATTTTTGCATGCACTCAGACTTAACCCTTGGTTACCAAGCTCTGTCCTCAGCCTGCCAGGTAAATGAAGGCTTTCCAGGGCAGAGGTGCACTTCTCCCATCTCCCCCAGTGTGTGCAGGCATTAGACTTGAACAATGGAATTGCATTTGCAGAAGTTTGTGTATTTTCTCACTTCTTAGCCCGCCCTCCTTAGAAGGTTCCTCATGTCTGTTCTTACCTTTATTTAGCAACAACTAAATCTGTTTTCTCAACCAGATTCCAAGCAATTGAGCCCATAACAACTTACAACCTAAGCTGCATTGACGTTTCAATCTGTGTAATATATTTACCCAATTGTATTCTCATTGGTGATACCAAGCACTTTTTAAAATAAGCTCCATGACTGTTTGTTTTGCATTTGGGACTCAAAATTTTAGTCAAAAACTAGTAGACAATGGGATCATTTCATTTTTTCCTCAAAAAAATGAATGTTCCTTATTACCATAGCACTTATTCTTTAACTTCATGGTAAGAAAGCAGATTTTATTCACATTTTTAAAGGGTAGGATATCTGTTTGCTGTTCTGCCTTTGTTTATTCATCAGCAAAGTCTATATAATTTCCTGTGATGTACTGGTTTATTTACAGTTTTGGCAATAGTATTTGTTTAGGCTAAAAGAATGCCTCTGTGGAGTTAAAGAGAGCGTCCCTCTTTGCTCCGAGAATTATGCCACCTCTTCTGTCCCATTTCAGCCCATGGAGTTCTTTTGACAGACAGCATGAACAAATCTGCATAAGGAAAAGTAACTGACAGCTGGGGTCAGACTCTCTCTGTTTAATGACACTGCCAGTTACACATTTTGAATTGTTTAAATATGAGTCTACAGCTTCAACAATCATCATCTCACTGGTTCCACTTTTCATACCCAACAGCCAGGAAACTGACACGTAATTACACACTTGCTGATGGTATCGCCGGTGCCGATAATTAAAACTGCCACCCGAGGATTGCGATTGCTAGTCTACAGCTGGGATGTTGTCAGGAGGCAGCGGCTCCAGCAGCTCTCAACACCGTCTCCTTCCAGGTGGACCTCGGGTCCCAGTGCTGAAGGGACCGGTCAGCCTCGGCACGTCATTCGCAGCGTCTCGCACAAATGAAGAAAATCTATTAACAATCCAATAAGTGAAATAGAAACACCATGACCTGAGGGTTAAACTGTCTGCTTGGACGCTGGAGTTGGATCTATTAGGCACTGTTCTTTTTTTCCCCTCTCTTTGCTGTATTTACCAAAAATATCATCAAATAGTCTCCCGCCTCTGAGCATTCAAGTTTTCACTGGTGAGGCCAGAAACAATGCAAAGAATAGATAGATCTGTTACCTGCTTGATACCACACCTGTATCTGAATAAAGAAATGTGGGAGACTGAAAAAAAAAAGAAAAAAGATAGACCTTTATACGTTTATTAATTAAAAGTAGATTTAGTTTCTTGGGAGGAAATGAGAGCGAGGTAGAAAGACTGGGGGGGGAGGGTATTCCCACCCACTGAGCATGATCCGTGCCCTCTATCCAAGAGCGTGGTCTTGCCGTGGCACAATATCTAGTAACTTCTGACATCCCGATTGCTCCTTTATCCTTGCAAGGACGCCCAGAGAGGGCAGAAGTGTGAAGAGTTGCTAAAATAATCGAAATAGGGCAGGCAGGGAATACAAAAGAGCTGGGAGCCATCCTGAGTAGGCAAGGGGGGTGGATCTACGAATGCTAAATGCTAAAACATTAGGAAAGGGTAACTAGAAAAGTTAAATCTGCCACAGACAAGTGATAATCCAAATTGTAATAGACCACGACAGCATGACGGAGGAGGCTTTGCCTAAAATGAACTCTATTTATTCAATTCAGAAGTGAGCGATGTATTCATTGTCTTAGGAACCTTAACCTCAGCTTGGGTCTCGGTGTCTTCCGTGGGCTGCCTGCCTCTCAGAATAACCTTCCAAAGCACAGCGCCAGGGAAATGAAGACAAGACTTCTCCCAGCACACCGCGCCGAGGTGAGGAACCATAATCGCACAACGAAATAAAATCTAGCCCCCGCGTCGAGAGCAGTTTTCCTGGACCTGGAAAGTTCCAGACCAGGCAGCCCAAGTTGGTTGCCTGCCAACCCCACTTCCATAATGTCAAAGAGAAAGTTGGATTGATTTTCTTTTATCTTCAATAAACCCTCCTGCAGCATCACAAAATTACAGAGTTTAGGCTTAAAGGGCCAATTACCTTTACCCTAGAGGAGCAGACAGGTGCTGGGGAGAGCAAACTGCGTTTTCTAAAAGCTCTCGTTTCAATCTGTGGTCGTTCGAAGTCATTTTAATGTGAAAGCCGCAAGGAGAAATCTGCAGCGAAAGCAAAACTGCGTGAACTTTCAGGAGGAACGCGCGTTTTCAGAGGACGTTTGCCCTGTGGGCAGGGTGTGCAGTCAGGGCACAGTTCACACCTGGGCGCATATTTAGGGCTGCATTTGAGAAGAGCTGATGCAGTCCCCTTTCCCTGCCCGCCTTCAGGTCGCAGGGGAGAAGGGACTTGCCCAAGGACCTCTCCCAATTTTTCTCCTAAAGTCCGCTCTCCTTGGGTCCGCCTCTCCAGACTTCCAAGTCCCCACGCGCTGCCCCCTTCAGGCCAGACGCCACGGCCGAGAGAGAATGCCCTGCCGTCCCTGCTCCTTGGCTCCCGCAGGCTTCGCGGCTTCCTCTGTGAACAGTGATGCCATCACCTGTTGCAAAGGCTGCCGGGAGACTAACGTGGGGGTAACAGGTGAAGCCCAGCGACCTGGTCCTGCTTTGTGGCCGTCAGAAGACTTGCTGGTGGTACTTTAGGAGGAGAAAGGGATGAAACTATCTTATGCACATGCGTTCTCACAAATCTGAGGTGTCACATGGATGGTGGTTTTCACAGAACGCTCACCAAGTTCTCAGTCATTGGTATTTTCTCATCGTGCCTGCCCTGGGAGAGACACATTGGTCAGTTTCCAGCTGGCATCCAGGAAACACTGCTGCACGCCGTGGCTGGGCTATTTTCACATATCTGTGCACTGTTTACATTTGTGATGAGGCATTCTTGTTACAATTACTCCCTGTTATCCACTCACACTCAAAACGGATCAATGGCCCAAAAGTAAAAAATTAAAGAAAATAATAACACAAATACTCCTATATGGTGAATATTGATAATGAGCAGACTGCATAAGAACATACATGAGGAATGGTGAATCTGTGTCAGCTGATGGTTTCTCACAAGCATACGAATATAGAGTATCTGAAAATGTTCCTCTACTGACCTGCCGATCCACGGATCTCACTGGTATCCTGTGAGTATAATGAAGCTTTCCTACCCATGGCAGCAAAGAAGGAGAAGCAGCCAAAAGCACAGAAACGACACTCAAGAGTAGGACTTTCACTGCAGAGATGGATCAAGCATCGTATCGAGAAGCTTGTAAATCTGGCTACTAGTTGATGACAAATAACTGGTTTGGCTAGGGAATGAGAGGAATATGCTATCAGCAAAATTCCTTGAGGATATCCCTCTTAGAGGCCAGATGCCATGATGGGGGATCGTTATCGCTCGTGCATGCTGCAGGTACAGAGCAGCTCTCACATCTGTGCTGGGCAGATGTGAGAGAGAAGGGCTGACCGCAGGCTGCCAGCCGCACCCGCGGTGTGCCTCAACAACCCGGAGGCCGCCAGGCACCCAGATCCCCTGCCCCAGGAGATGAGGTTTTACGTTTACTTGACAATTATCTCGTGAGCCATGATAAGAGACTAAAAAAGGACCGTGGAAGCCAGTCCTGTTGGGGCAAACAAGAGGTCACGCCGGAAGCCCAAGTCACGCACACCGAGTCATTCACAGGTCTGGGTTCAAGGTTGAAGGAAATAATGGAAATTATGAATATTATCAAATCACTGAAGCAGAATATGCAACTTAACAGAGAGCTGTGCAAAGAAATGGGCAGAAATGAAAGGCTCTGTATTTCAACGATATGGATCAGAAAGGGCTTCACCCAAGTTTCCAGAATGAAATAAAAACATTTCTCCATGACACCAAAATACCATTAAAGACCATTGTCTGCTTTTAAAAGGCTTATGTGCCATTTTTCAGGGAGACATTCCGTGTTTTGAATAGCCCAAGTCTATCACTTCAGGATTAAAGTGACACATTTTTTATATTGAGGAAAAGATATTAAAATTTCTCCTTGAGCTCAAATGGTCGCATCAAAAGCTTATTTGCCTAAAATCTGAATCTTTCCCAAAACCTGATGCTTTATTTCACAATCCGCAAAAGAAATTCACGATGTGTTTGCAGGGTCATATGTTAAAATCGCGTCAAAAGACAGAAACGGAGCATGCTAAGATACTTTAGTGTATTCAAAGACAAACACATTGGGTTTTTAATCTACTCGCCACTATTTCCCCAACTAGAGCGTCCAGCCTTCTCCTGGGGGGTCTCACAGGCTCATCAGTCCAGCACAGGGGGGCGGGGGAGACCTCAGTGCAGCATCCTTCTACAATCGGCAAACCCACATTCGAGAGGGTCAGAACTGTCGGCAATGCCGTGGAAACCCTGGAGACCCTTGGTCCGTCACGGGAGGAGAAGCCAACGCTAACTCATCCTTACAAGGTGCAATGGGCAGCCCATTCCCAACATCTGTAATTGAAGGTTAGGATTTTCTAACTGCGAATTTTTAAAGGATGAAACAAGAACCTGTCTAAAATCAAGCTAACAAAAGGCTCCACTCTCAGCCTAGGCCAGATGCAGACCCCTCTGCTAACAAACGCAAATACCATCCTCGCTGATATGTGCATAGTAAGTCTTCTTGTCTGAAAGAAAACCATGTTTTAAAAATCAAATTGGAGTGCATTATTTTCATTAACCACATTTCCAGCCCCTTTGCACCATACATTGTATAGAGAGGATCCTGTGCGCTGAAAATCTGGGCATTTCTATTGTCTTAAACAATCAAAATGCAGAGACGGGCCCCAGTGCCCTCATTTATGTCATTCTCTAGATACATCTGAGCAAAAACTGCACATGTGATTGTGCATTTGTGAATTTTATGGGCTTTTTCTTTTTGAATCTGGCAGTCAAAGTAGCCATCCAGCCAAACAGAAGATCTACAGGGAAAACAGATACATGTACATAAACACGAAAAGTCAGAATAAAGCCATTAATACCTGTAGTTGATGCACTGCGGAATATTCTCTATTGCACAACACGAGAGCTTTCCATCGCCGAGTCCCATCGAGCCAGTAGGCATTACGGCCTTCAAGACGCCAGGCGCCCCAGAGGCAGCAGCTCTGCCGCCTGGGTGAGCACTGGGCACGGTCAGCCCCTGAACAACCTCCTGGTGAAAGATTAAACAACAAAACAAAAGCCAGCACTGGGCGGGAAAGCAGGAGCAGACGTAAGGCCTTTCCCAGTGCTCCAAAGCGAATTGTGAATTCTGGGCTTTCACTCCCAGAGGGCTACAGGTGCCGGGTGGGATTTGAAAATGAATCAGGTTGACTCTTTCCCAACATTCGATGCTTTATTTCACCATCCGCGAAAGACATTAGTGATGTATTGTAGAGGGCATCTTTTAAACCACATTTATTACGGAAGCCCAGCGTGACTTAATCCTTTGATTTGGGTCAGACTTTGGGCGGGAGCTTTCATGGGGGGGTGAGGGAGAGCTCTGGAAGGGGGGTGAGGGGGTTCTCGTGCATCGCCTATGCCCAGGCCTCCAAGGGATGCTTTCCTGATGGAGACATCTCTCCAATCACCCACCTCTTCCTTGGCTCTTCTTATCGTACACCCTTCCAGCTAGGTGCTGCCGGGGGCAGATACTTCAGGCTCAGGGCGGAGAGGAGGTATGGGGGAGGGGGCTGGCTTATGCTCAGTTAAAGAAAAGGGTGGGAAAGGGAACCGCGTTTCCTGCCAGGGAGCACATGCGCATCTGCGGCCCGTCTGCAGGGCTGTCGGCCGGGCCTGTCCCCGCCTCCCGAGTGCTCGCCGCAAGGAGACAGGGACGGAGCTGCAGCCTCCCGCTCTTCAGGGCCCAGAACCAGGCCTGGGGCATAGATTTGGTGGCACAGATCATCCTGCAGGACCTTAGCGGCCAAACGTGAGATTTTTTTGTGCTTTGTGCTTTTTGTGACTCTTTCATCTCATTTATTTTCCCAACCTTTTACTCTGAACAAACTTTTACTCTGAAAATCTTCAAATTTAAAGTTGAAAGAACAGCACAATGAACCCTCCTGCGCTCATCCTCTAGATTTCCCAGTGTTCAACATTTTGCCACATTTGTGAAATGACTTGAAAGGAAATACTTTGCCCCTAAACCCTTGAGCCTGTGTCACCTAAGAACAAGGAGGGCTTTATTTATTTTCTTAAGGAATAGAATGTTCCAGGGGTATATCCCCACATCTCACATAGGTGTCCTTTTTCTCTCATCTTATGGAACATATGGCTTTTGTGGATGCACATTTAATGGAGCTTGAAGTGGAGCTTAATAAAATGGGGATGGCGTGACTTCCGGGTGTCACCCCAAGCCGGCCTCTAGAGTTTCCGGGTCCCAGGACCCAGGCTCTCGCCCCAAAGAGAACAAATTGAAGACAAAAGCATGCCCAGAATCTGTACTCTGAGACCTCGGAGCAGCCTTATCACCAAATAAGCATTTAGGGAAGCGGATGAGACTCAAACAGTGTCCGCCAGTAAATGCTTTCCTTTGAATTGTTTTCCTGGTGTTCTTAAACCATTTTTAAGAGCAATAAAGTAAGGGCTTTAAGATGCAATACTGAACAGTGATAGATGTGGTAGGGGTTGGACTGTGCCCCAGAAAGACACGTTCAAGTCCTCACTCCCAAGCCCATAGATGTGACCGTGTTTGGAAATAGGGTCTAAGGATGTTGTTGGCTGGGGGAGGCCAAACTGGAGCAGGTGAGCCGCGATCCACATGACCGGGCCTTACGGGGGAGGAGAAGGCCACAGCAAGACGAGGCAGACAGGTGTGATGTGCACACGAGGAAAGGGGGGCCAAGGATGCCAGGAGCCCTCAGAAGCCAGGAGGGAGCTGGCACCGAGCTCCCCTGAGCCCCAGCGGGAGCCCACCTCCGGCACCTTGAGGTCACCTTCGGGCCTCCGAGCTGAACGAGAACAAGGTTTCCGTTGTTTGCAGCCGTCCAGCGTGGGCTGCTTTATTGGGGCAGCGCCAGGAAACCAGGACAGAAGCAGAGAAAACTGAACGAATGAGGGCACTGTGGACTGAAAACTTTGAGTGAGGGCGGCGCCGGGACTCGGCTTCACCAGCTCCGAGCACTGGCGGCAGAGACTGTGTGACAGTGAGCTGGGAGCCTGCGCAGGGACGCCACTGTGGAGGTAACGGGCCTGTCCCTCAGACGAAGGCTCCTTTTGCACAGGACCTCTCACAGTCCATGTTCAGCTTCCCCTCCGCCCTCCACCTGGGCCCACCGCCCACCAGGGGGCAAGGCCAGGAGAGCTTTGTCCGTAGGGAAAAAGCTGGCCCCAATCTCCCCAGCAGCCCAGGCCCACCCTGCTTCCTCCACAGATGCAGCCCTGAGGAAAAGCTTTGGTGCTCACTCATACTAAAGTGTAAATAGCTCCGTGCAACCCTCCAAATGAATATACATTGGGCAGGGAGGGGTATCAAAGTCTTAAGTTAAAGACAGACTTATCAGAAATCACATGATTCATCCATTTCAGAGGCCCCAAATACTCCCTGGAGACATCACTCCCAGAAGAAAGGCAGGGGTGGCTGAGCCTGTGGGGACAGTAGAAGGAGAACGTATCGCACAAGCCCTCCTCCGGCTCCACCCCAGAGCCCGGGACGGCACTGTGGCCACCAGCCCTCCTGCCCACGCTCTCACGCCCATGGAGCCACATGGACACCACGGGTTCCCGCAGCTGAAGGAGGCCACTTCAAATGCAAAGAGGACTGTGTGTCATATTGTTTGGCAGCTGCCAGAGTCCACCTCCCTTGGCTAAACACTGAGTCCAGGCGTTGACCATCACAGCCCAGTGGACAAAGGTGACAGGGCATCTGGCCCATGCCATACACCTGCCTGGACGGCAGCAGGTGGCCATGTGCACGAGTTGCTGGGCAGTCGCATCCATGCCTGAGCAGCTCTGCCATGGTGACCTCGATCCTCAGGCACCAGAGTCCAGGCTCATTCAGGCTTTTCCACAGAAGGCTCTCCCCAGCCTGGGCTCAGGGGGGTGGGGGCTGGAGCTCTCCTGGCACAAGGTCAAGAGCCACAGCCAACTCAAGCCCCACCGGAATGGGGCTGCAAGGCAGAGAAGGCAGAGTGCCCCTGCTGCCCCACCTGCCAAGCGGGAAGAGGCCCCTCTGGACAGGTGCCCAGGGGACGAGGTGCAGGGTTGGCTGTCGCCAGCTTCCCCAGGATGCTGGAAGATGCTCTGGCCTCCGAAGGACTGACAGGGATGGCTTCCCTCCTTCCTGAACCTCTGGGCCTTGCCACCCACAATCAGTCCTGAATCCTACCCCCACCCCGGCTCGACTTGGCCTATGCCACCCCCACCCCTACATCTCTGACCATCTCACTAGCTTTTCTCTAACTGGGTCATCATCTTTAATTCAACAACCAGCAACAGAGAGAGCCCACCGGAAACTGTGCCTGTGCTTCCATTAAACGCAGTGAAAGCCTGGCTAGCTACAGTGCCAAGGGCCACACTACAGATGACAATGGAACCCTGACCCCAACCTCTGCAGCAGCCAGCCCCAAACAGTCAGCATTTGGTCAGCGACTGCCATCTTCTCTAATTTCCCCCCCACTTCCAGCTCAGGACCATCTAGAGAAAGCCAAATATGTTATCCCAACCAGTCACGTAGAATGAGCCACTTTCAATTGACTGCCTCCAGCTTCCTCAAGCCAACAACCTCCACCAGGGCACACCTGACCCCTTCCCTCTTTTCACTGGAGTTTTCCCACTCCCCTGCCTGCCTTTGGGTCTCTGCTAAATGCAATAGTGGCTGACTCCCTGGATAGAGTAGGGTCTGAATCAATAGTCTCTGCTTTGGACCTTTGGGTGGTCTTAAATTATTTCTACAGGAGACCTGCAAGGACTTCAACTAATTCATTTTAAAACTTCTCTAACTTAAGAGAATGAGAAGATAAACCACCAAGTGGGAGAAAATATTTGCAAATCACGTAGCTGACATAAAATTTATATCCAGAATACACAAAATTGTCTCAAAACTCAACAGAAAGAAAACAACTCAGTAAAAAGTGGGCAAGAGACTTGAAGGCACTTCAGAGACGATATACAAATGGCAAATAGACATTCAGCAGCCATTAGGAAAATGCAAGTTAAAACTACTGTATACCTATTAGAATGGCTAAAATAAAAATATTGCAATACCAAGTGAAGACAAGAATACAGAGCAACTGGAACACTCACACATTGCTGGTGGGAATGCCAAGCAGTGCAGACACTGGAAAACAGGTTGGCTATTTCTTATCAAGTTAAACACACAGTTATGTGACCCAGCAATCCCAATCCTAGGTATTTACCTAAGAGAATCGGAAACATGGTCATGCAATAAAATAAAATCTATCTCAGTATTTATAGCAGCTTTATTATAATCACCCCAAACTGGAAATGAACCAACAGGAAAACAAACTGGGCTACATCCATACCATGAAATACTACTCAGTAATAAAAAGAAACAAAGTATCGATACACGCAACAACATGGAGGAGTCGCAAATGCACTTGACATAGTGGAAGGAGCCGGTCTCAAAGGCGACATCATGTATGATTCCATTTCTATGATGTTCTGGAAAAGGCAACACAGCAGGGCGGAGAGCAGTGGCTGCCAGGGGTGGAGGGTGTGGGGAGGGGTTTCTGCAAAGGGGTCTTTTGAGAGCTGCTAGTACTGTTCTCGTCTCAGTTGTGGGAGAGATACAGGACTGGGGGCATTTGCCAAACTCAGGGACCTGCATCCCACAGAGGAACAATGTTTTTTAAATCCTCTCTATCGACTGAGCTCTTAAACCGCTCGGTCCAGCAGCGTTCTGAAGGGCATTACTGGTCACATCTTGCATTTTTGATGCTAAAATGCCTCTAGTAATTCAGGCAAACACTAATCATAAAAGTGGAGAAAACAACAGTAGCATCCCATCCGCTGCCCATCAGCATATCCCACTTCTTTATCCACCCAACCCCACCCAGGGCATTTTTAATCCCATTGATTTACTTCCATTTAGAACATATGCTGTTTTTTATGGCAACGGTAATGTATATTCACTATGGAAAATATGTAAAGGAGGACTTCAAACTGTACCAACTCTACTATTATAAGTGGATAGTTTCTTTTCTTAAATAATCCTTTTTTTTCTTGAGGAACTCTATCGTTATTACCGTTAGTGAAACACTAAAGATGTCTTGAAACAAAGAGAAGGTTTCTGTAAAATGAACAAACGAAAATGAGTTTAAGTTTTAAAAAGCACAAGTAATGATAAATCTAATTAATTTACCTTAGACACATTCTTGAAAATAAGCTCCTCATGAAAAGGGTGGACCTATCTGTGCTCGGTCACGAGTGAAGGGCTCCAGGGCTTCCAGCTGCTTCCCTCGAGACAGGATCTCAAACTCGAGGGTGAGGCAGCAGCCCCTGGGGGACTTGTCAAAAGGGAGGCTGGCCGTCAGGAGAGTTTCTGATATCTGGTAGCCTGGGGTCAGGTTTGAGGAGACGCAGCTCTGACCAGTGCTAGGGGGGCAGATGCTGCTGGACTGGGGGCCACTGCTTCAAGATGTGTCCCTGCCATCCAGCTCTTAGTCTGGATATTAGTAAAGACCGAGAAAACCCATTCCAACTTCCACGTTCCCAGGACTTTTCAGCCACCTTGCCTGGTAACATTGGACACTGAGAATTAATTCTCACTTGATGTAAGGAACTTTGGTTTTAGCAGCAAGCTCCAGCATCTGCTCTTTTTTAACGAGGCGATTTCGGAAGTCCACAGAGTGGGAAGAAGTTGTTCCTTATCCACTCACCACTCCCATCTGGCTGGGGAAAACACTCATGAATACCTTTCATCAAGTCTTTCAAGTGTTCCTTCATAATGCTCAAGATCCTTTCAGTGAGGTCTTCAGAGGAGTTCATAGCCAGGTCGCCTAAACAAAGAAAAGAAGCCCACTCAGCAGCCAGAGACAGGAGCCCAGCTTTTCAGTCACCAGCTCTGTTGTCCCCGTAAGGGACACTGATGTCTGTAAGGATGAAGGAAGGTTGTCGGATGGGCTAAGGTGTCTGCAAGACACGCTAACTCGCTAAGCCAGCTGCAATCGTGCACACACTCTCACGGTTTGGAGATTTCAGCCAGAAAAGCCCAAGCTCTTGCAGCTCAAGTGGAGGGAGGGCTTCTTCAAGCAAAGGCCGAACAGCATCAGTACTGAACGGGAATTGTCTAAGGCCCTGCCTGTCCCTTCGTGAAGGGAGGATCCCGTGGCCTTCTCTTTCCCGAAAAATGGGCATAGCATATTATTTGTTTTATAATTTTTAAGGAATTAAATGAGATAACACATGTAACTTGATTAGCACTTTACCTGGCACATAGTCAAAACAAACATTGTTGAATATATTTTACCATTTGCAGCAGGCCACCCTAAGTCAACTAAGTCACAGAGCACAGAGAAGACCAAGGCACAGGCCTCCATCCAGCTCACCTGGCACTGCGCGGAGCCCTGGGGAGCTGCTGGAATGCCATGTGTGCACACACGTGTGTGCGGGCTCACACACTTCCTTCAGCTGAGCTGCTGTCATTCTTAGCTGGTCAAGAATAAACTTTGAAAACCAAAAATATGCTAAGACACTTTCTGCAGCTGTGCCAGGAATTTAAATAAAATGTGTTGCACACGTTACAAGAACACTTTAAAATGCCTGTAGAATGTCAAAGGCAGGATCGAAGGAGGCATTTCCTGAATCCTTATCCCACTGCGGCTTTGCCTGACGCACCCAAACAGTTCCTTGATGATTTTATTGGAGACTAAATAGTCACAAAATGAGCTCAACTGTCTTCAATTTTCCATCTTCTCAAAGAGGGCTCTTAGTTCTTCTACCAAGAACAGTAGATGTTCTCCTCTCCTGGCCCCCTTCTTTGCCAAAAGGTTTGATGACAAACTAGGTGACCCAAACAGCCGTCTTAAACCCAGATCAAAGCCCCGACAATTCTCTCAGAAGTCGGGCCAGTCCAGAGAAAGCATCAGCCAATCTTTGCTTCAAGGGTAGGCAGCGGTGGACGTGGGCAACGCAACTCCAGGCTGGGCTTCTCCAGTCGTTCTGGTTTTCCGTCGCTGCTCGAACAAATCGCATACCCTCGGTGGCCTTGACCAGCACAAATACATGATTCTACCGCTTTGGAGGTCGAGCCTGACATGGGTCTCGCTGTGTTACAATCAAGATGTCGGAAGGGCTGTGTTCCCTTACGGTGGCTCTACGGGAGCCTGTTTCCGTGCCTTTTTCCAGCTTCCAGAGGCCACCTACCCTCCTTGGCTCATGGCCCCCTCCTCCGTCTTTAAAGGCAGCAGTGGTGGGCTGAGTCCTACTCAAGTGGCATCACTTTGCCACTGACTCATCTGCCTCCCTCCCCTGTGATTACATTGGGTGCACCTGGACAATCCAGGCTAATTTCCCTATTTTAAGGTCTGTTGACTAGCAACCTTTACTCCACTTTATCACTTAAGGTGATATACTCACAGGTCCTAGGGATTCAAACAAGGGCTGATGTGGTCACCCACAACTCTGCCTCCTACAATTTATGCTGCCTCTTTCCCATGGTCTTCACTATGTAAAAGCTATTCTAAGGTGTGTGTGTGTGGGGGGAATCTTACTCAGAAACAAATCACAAAGCAGATCTTTGGTATTACCTCTTTACAGAGTATCTGATCTTTTAACAAGGAACCGAGGTTTAAGCAAAAATGATGAATCCCAAATTGTAGAGATAAAGGTGGCAGAGTTGTAAGAGTAGGTGAGTCTCAAGGGTGTGTGTTGTGAATTGAGTCTCTACCAATTTTATCCATTATTGATGCATTAATTCACTCAACCAGCATTGACTGAGGACCCACACATGCAGTAATTTCTCTGGATGCTGTTATCGTTAGAGTCCAGTAAGATGGTAGTTTGCCAAGGTTCCAAAGAATGAGGGAGGTATCCTGTGGAGAGTCATGGAAGTGTCCCTGGGGCTCTAAAATGCATGAGGTGTCTCTACACCCCCTTGGTGTTCTCTAGGGAATAGCTATGGCACCTTGTAACAGACAGGTGAGGACACACTTTGAATTGCAGGTTTGGCCTTTCCAACCTCAGCCCTGTATGTAAGGTTGCTGGGTAACCTCTGTGTCATGAGGAGGAACACAGTGGGAAGACTTGTATTCATCTAGACCCCAGTAAGGCCCAATGTTGCCAAGAAGGGCCGGCAATGGCAAAGGAGACATCCCATCACAGGGGACCACAGAGTTCAGTGGAATGAGCCTTGCTTCAGGATCTGATTCCCACTAAGAATGCAACCTTGAGCAAGTTTCCTGGTGCACCAAATGGAGACAGTGATACCCAACCAGCAGAGATGTTGTGAAGATTAACGTGAATGCTAACAGATGCAAAGCAATCATTACCTAGTAAGGATCCATTCAGTGTTGGTTTTCTCTGCCTCCAGCAGTTACTCACAAATTATCAGCATTTGCTGAATCCTGAAATACCAGTGAGTTACTCAAAACAAAACATTACAAACACCATGCTCATGCTGGCTGCAACTTAGCAAAGGTGTTAAGAACCACTTAGGGACATAGGGATCTAACGAGAGGAACATTTGAACCGGTCATGGTGCCATCATGGGGTCCAATGCAAGACATCCATCAACTTCTTCCCACTTTTCCTGGAGTTCCCCCATTACAAGGTGATGAAGTCAAGGCCACCATCTCTGAAACACCAGAGAAGCAGTGAATGTAAGACGTGATCACAATTCCAGATAACAGACTATGGCTAACAGAGACAAAGGACCACACCTATGATGGAGAACCAGGGACAAGACCTCTCTAAAACAAAGCCATAATAACAACATGTGGGATGGACATCCAGAGCCAAGAAGATATCACCAGCTGGAGGCACATCAGCACACCAAGGTGGATACCAAGAGCCAAAAGGAGAAAAAGTGAAAGGCCACATATTTCCCCAATTTTCATATGTTGGAGTAAATCAATGCCATTTGAAGTTGATTAAACAAGAAAAACAAATTTAGGTACATTCTTTAAAGTTATGAAAGTGATGACTAGAAGAACTAAAAAAGAAATTTAATCCTTCCAAATACCAGACAAGCTCTCCTTGCTCTCCTCTCCAGTTTCTTCTCTTTCTCTCTCTCTCTCCCTCCCTTTCTCTCTCTCTCTCTCTCTCTCTCTCTCTCTCTCTCTCTCTCTCTCTTTCTCTCTCTCACACATACACAAACACATGCACAGATTGCATAGCAAAAGGCATAAGGTCATAATAGATTAATTTAGATAAATTCACCTACTAAAATTATTTCACATTAAATTAACAATTCATCTGTATGGTATATATAAGAATTATCTTTTTAAATTATCCAGAAAGGTTAATAGTAAAACTATACAAACATAAAGAACATTAATGACAAGCAAGGCTTATTTCAAAGTAAAAAGCCTAAAAGCCTCAAACTCTGCACTAAGCACTTACACACACAATCTCAAAATGCTCCCACTGATTCCACAACATCTCTCCCACATTCCCTTCTTTACTTCTTTCATAATGATATTTGCCATCACAGATTTTCAAATAAGGTTTTTCTTCATGATTTCTTGCCCATAACTCCCCCATTGCTCTTTGCTCATCTCCATGGCCTAGAACAGTACCTGGAAGAGGAAGTATTTTTTTGCATGAATGAAGAAAGAATAGATAACATTTCAATCACCATTTTACAGATGATTCAATACAAGGAAATCCATTCATGTAATTCACATATCAAGAGATCAAGGAGCAAAATGAGATCAATAGATGTCAAAAGAAAGTTTATAAGATTCAAGGCTCTTTTCTGATTTTAAAAAAGCTGTAAGGAATGGATTAGATCCATCCTTAAATCATGCACATTCACACACACACCCACACACCCCAAGCCAAAAGCCATTGTGATATCTAAAAGTGACATTTTAGTAGCCTAACTGGTAAAATAAAAACCACACAAGCCTTCCTGCTGTCACTTATCTGTTTCTAAGAGTACTAACCAAGACAATTGTTCAACATAAGTATATAAAGGATTCTTAAGCCCTTGTGTTTTTCTAGAGGGTAGAAGTATATATGTTTAAAAAGTTATAAGTCACCATTAATATAAAAGAAATAGAGCATTTATTTACAAACCAAAAGAACAGGAAGTAAATTCAAAGTTGAACAAACAGAAGGCAAGAAACAAGAACCAAAAAAACCAAAGAAATAGTAATTATATAAATTATTATTCTTTACTTATTACTACTTACTGTCAATACTTTTTATAAATTTAAAAAATTATGAATATTTAGAACTGACCAATAAGAAACATCACATGAAACTTACAGGATGTGGCTTAAGGCAGTATTTGGAGAAAAATAGAAACTTGCATAATAATGAGCAAGATCCCCAACTCAGGAAGATGAACCAAGAAAAACAGAATAAACCAAATACAGGTAGGAGGAAGAAGATCCAAAAGATGATAATATCATTTAGTAAAATGGAACACGTGATAGCATCTTGGTGAAAATCGAGTTGCTAAAGACTATTAGAAATCATAAAAATATTTAGTAAGTTTGTTGGTTATGAAATTAATATTTAAATCAATAGCTTCTCTTTATATAAGTAGATAGATCAAAAACATGCTGGAAGGGGATTTCCCATTCACAACATCAAGAAACTAGATGAGATTCTTAGGTGTAAACTTAAGAAATATGCAGAACCACAATGGATCAAAAATTTAACTCATTGAAGGCAAACAAAAAAGACTAGAATAAATAGAAGGCCATACCTCAATAGTGAGATACCAGATCTCACAAAATTAATACCTAAAAAATTAATATCAGAAATTATTCTAATATGGTCATATGAAAAGCCAGCCAAGAAACATTTTTAAAAGAGTAATACCTGCCAACTAGCCGAGCATATGATAAAGCTACACTATTTAAAACAGTTTGATACATGAATTTATACGTGCTGAAAGTCATAGAACTGCACACCAAAAGAACAAAAGTCAATTTCACTTTTGTAAAATTTAAGATTTTGTGTGATAATTTAAGAAGTAACTTTTTAGAAGCAATATGATACAGATACAGGAATATTAGGTAAATAAATGCAGCATAATAAAGTCTTCAGAAAGTAATACAATTTATCAAAGAATGTAGCAGATTGTAATCTTGCCATTTCAAATCACGGAGGATAAGGTGGAGGCTTCAACAACCCGTTTTAGGAAAATTGACTAGCAACAGTGGAGGAGAGAGGATGAGTCACTTCTTCAATGCTATATATCAAAATAAGTTTTGTTATTTAGTATTTTAAAATAAAAGGATGATAATACTAAAAGAAACAAGAATTTTATAATAAACTGGAAATGGTTAAAATGGTTATAATTATAAAGGAAAAAGCTGATAACTGACTAAATAAAATTTGTGCTATTCCATAAAGCAAAAGTTCCATATACTAAATCAGTAAAGAAATGATAATCTGGGGAAAATGTTTACAACACCTACAATAGGTAAAACGGAAGTTTCCTGAACAAAAAATGAACTCTTACTCATCCTGTTTGTTTAAGTTTGATCAACCGTAAAGGCAAATGGCCAAGGATAATGAACAGGCTGCTACGAGAAGAAATGCCAACGGCCAATAAAGATATGAAACAAAGACCATAAGGAAATAAATGCAAATCAAAACAAAAAGTACCATTTCACCAACAGGTCTGCAAAGGTTACCAGCATGTTAATATCCAGTTCTAGCCGTAGTATAGGGAAAGAGGCACTCAGACCTTTTTACTGATATTGTGACTTTGCACACCTTTGAGGAGGGTAATTTGGCAATATTCTTCGAAATGTAAAATGCATAAATGCTTTGATCTACCTATTCTACATGAGACTGTTACAAATAATAAACAGGAGAGTGTACCTGCAGAGAAAGTTTTCTGTATGCAAAGTCCTGGTCCTAGCTCTTCTCATGGATTATTTTACTTCCCTCAATAACTAATGACGTAGGTTTCTTTTATTCCAGTTTTACAGACAAGAAGATCATTTTGGAGAAGATAAGTAGCTTGCCATGCTGTACTTTGTGAACAGTAAACCTAGGATTTGAACTGGGTTCCTTTTGTATCAGAGCTTATGCTCCTAAACATTATCTTTTTTTCTTGCCTTCCTTTTGTTTGTAACAATGGAAAACTGGGGGGAAAAAATAAACCTTAAACATCTCTTAGTGAAGAGCAAGTTCAATAAATCAGCTTCTGGAATACTGAGCAGGCTTAATTTTTATCAGGTCCAACTTATTACAGAAATGAAAAAATATCCAAAATATATTAGGTGAAAAAAAAAGCGAGGTACCCGAGAACATGTCAAACGTGCTGCCTGCTGTAGCGTGTGGAGCTACGCCTGGAAGCTCAAAGGCAGGCCTAGTTGCGCCAGCCTCTGGGGAGAAAAACAGGCGTAACTGGGAAATGGGCTGGTGGCAGGAGGTGGGGGGTGACTTTTAATTTAGCATATTTTGTACTCTTTGCTTTCTTTAATAACAAGCATGCCTTTCTCTTATAATTTGCACAAACTAATTTGGAAATCAAGAATAAACATTTCCTGGATACTTCCCCAGGATATGAGTCCGTTCCAAGAGGCCCACACCCAAATCAGGAGGGTGGTGACATTCTGACAATATGATTTCTAGAAAGAGGAAAAAATGACTTCAAGATGGGATGTTTCCTCACAAACAAGGGCAGGCAGGGCTGAACTGCTGGCTGGATATTTGAATGTCCTGATGGCATTTTTTTTTTTTTTCTGGTTATTATAAAGAGAGGGTCGTTAGGAAATCCTGCCTCACGCAGAGCCTCGGCGGCGAGCCGGGGCCCTATTTTTATAGGGTGTCTTGATGGGCTTCTTCCCCAACATCACTCATGTCTAACGGAACATGCCCCACAGTTCAAGGAACAGCAGGCAAGGTCACTTTTCTATACTTGGTGCAAGGAGCTCACGTTTTCCTGCTCAGGACGTTGCCCGTGGCCCTCGAGAATTCCACAGCCCAAGAGCGGTAGCTTTATTCCCTTTAAGTGATGGAAAGGAAAAAGGTGCAAAATTGACAAGGGATGGCTCCTTGGGCTCGGCCACCCCTCACCAGGGAGAAAGATTTCAGAAGAATTAAACCCGGAGCGTCTTGGAGGTGAGAGGTTAATGCCTTGGGTAGTCCCCAGCCCAGTCCAGTGTGGCACTTTTACAAAAGAAATTAGAATTTCCTCACACAAGGCTTGGGAGAGCATTGGCCATGTTTCAACACGCTGTGCCTTACGTAGACATCAATGAGGTGGTCATTTGCTTGTCTATGAATTTCTATCGCAGATAATTAAAGAACAAACCCCACTTCAGTTAGGGAAGCTATCCAACTTCTTATCAGAGGACTGTACATGTTCTTAACGGGGAACAGACACAGAGATTAAATTTCAGAGAGAGATTTATTTTGTGTTCTTGTCCCGTTATTCACCAGAGAATTGTGCAATGCAAGTAATCTGATCAGAATAATGCATAGGGACATATTTCAGAAAACCAATAATTGCGGTAACATTCAGCTCAGCAAGGTACCAAAATAAAGTCCAGATTCACTCTCACCCTTTTCCTCAATTCCTTAATCATGGCTTCATAATATGCTGCCACGTTGTCCATTACGGCCACAAGCTGGAAGCATCACTATTGGACTTTGAGAGATTTATTGTAATTTTAGATCTATAGCACTTCTCCAGACCCAAAATCAAAATGATATTTTATTGACATGCCCTAGCAAGATTTTACAGCTTCTATATCTTAAAGATTCTTTATCCTTGACTGGGTCCTGCAAGTTGTTTTCTTATTATGTTGGGAAGCAGTTAAGTCGAACAATAGAAAAATTACTAAAACTGGCTGTATTTAAATTCTGTTTACTTCTTTAACCTTTTGACTTACCTACATAAAAGGTAATCTTTCAAAAACAAGCCCCAAACAGAATCATTGCCTATTTGCTCTCCTCAAATCCTTGCGGAATAAACAGAATCTGTAACGAGAGCCCTTTAACCGTTTTTCATTCTGCTCATATTTGCAATGATTTTATAACGGACGGGCGGTTTGGCTCTCTCACGTTATCACAATCAGTGCATCCTGGGATCAAAAACCATTTAGGGCCCAACCCTTAAACAAACTCCCCACACGGCAGTATAATGACCATTATGCATTGTTTCTTTTTATTGTTGCTGTCTTTATTGGTTTGGCCAAGAAGCTCGGGGTCCTCATTTTCAAGCAGAGGAGCAACCTGCTTCCCAACATGGAAAGTGGATTCAAACGAGTTGCAGAGGTGGCAGGGAAGTAAATGCATGCATCTCGATGGCCACCATCTCGTTTTATCATGAAATGCCCATGCACTACTCATCTCTCCAGAGACTTTTCCTAGGAATAGCTTCATAACAGGCATGGGCTGGTGTCTAAATTATTCAAGAACAAATTTGTTGAGTTGCTGAGAAACGGCACTGAGAAGACCAGGGCAATCCAACAAGCATCTTAGACGCCTCACCACGGGGGAAAGCCACAGGCAACGCTGTGGGGGTCAGCTCTGCTGCTGGCGGTGGGTTCCAGGCGTGGACGGTCTTGGACGAAGGACTGCCCCTCCGACATCCTGTGCAGTGGCTGGCCCAACAGGGGAGGGTGCCCCTACCCGTGGACGGGGCCTGCATTGAGGAGATGCAACCAGAAAGGTCAGTTCCAGACACACCAGATCTCCTTCCAGGATCCTATGGCGTTAAATAGGGTGAAGACAGTGGATTCAACCCTACTCCACTATAATTCCCCAGACTTAGGTCAAAAATAGAAACTGCTCTGCAGAACCTGCATACTAGATAAGATTTTTTTAAAAATACCTCCTTTTGTTATTATTCATAAAGTAGAAAATGCATCCCAAGGAAGAACTGGGCTTGGAGTCTGACATGAATTTGGACAATAGGGTCAGATGATACTTTCTTAAGTGTTTATGGATCCTACACTGGTTTTCTATGCCTACCTAAGAGGACGGTCCGATCCTAACAGTTAACACAGAAGGAGAAAGCTCAGTCTCGGGAGCCAGCCTTCCTCTTTAGTTTATCCATGAAAATGGGAAATCGCCGGTTCTACTGACGCTCGCATCGTTTAGATGATCTTCATTATGAATAACGTTAGCACCTTAGGTTTATGGACTGCTTTACACTTATGACCATTTCACTGTTTCTGCTTGTTCACCACATGAACCAGGTAGACATTATAATCATCGTTAGATGATAAAATTGATGTTAAGTGAAATTGTCATTACTATCAAAATTAGGAACAAGGCAAAGATGTCTGCTATCACCTTGACTATTTCACATTGGTCTGAAAGGTTTCTCAATGCCGTAACATGTGAACAGTTAAAAAAAAGAACTATTACAAAAGAGACAAAGTCATTATTTGCAAGTTATATGAGCTCATACATTGAAACCCTTAGAGTTAATATGAGTTTTAAGTAAAGCATCCAGGAACAAGATAAATATACAAAAATTCCTAACTTATTAGAAGAACTTACGGAAGAGAATTGCTTCCATAATAGCAGACAAGAAATAAAATATATAAAGAGTGTATAGAATTTGCAATAGGGGAACCACAAATATTTCCTGTATGGCATTAAAAAATGTTTATAGAAATATAACATGGTCATATAGAGTAAAGATGAATATTTTCCCACTTAATAAAAAATATGCATATGCAGTCACTATTTTGGCAGATAGTGTTATGGCACCTGGCAGAGTCATTCTAAAATGTGTTAAAAAATAAATAGCAAAGAACAGCTCAGAAATTGTTGGGGTGGGGGGAGGGCAATGAGAGGAAACTATCCCTGTCAAAAAGTCTCATTTGATGAATGATTTTTTTTTTCTTTCAAGAGGAAGAATTACAAACCATGGGAAAGAGCTGTGTATATAAATAGCATTATTAATAAATAATGCTAGGAAAAATGCCCATCTGTTTAAGAATAAAAACTGGCCTAAGTATAGCCACACCTCACATGATATAATAAAATAAATTCCAGGTTGATAAAAGAATCAAATAGGTAAATTTAAAATAAATGACCATTCAAGATTTTTCAAATAAGACTTTGTGTTTTTTATAATTTTAGGCTTTATATTCCCTATTCCATGAGGGAAGCATCACGTCTGTCCTTTTCATCCCTATAAATCCAGGGAATGAATGAATGAATGTAAGAACACAAAAATAATGGAAGAAATTACCAAGAAAATATGCATGGATTTGAGTATTTTAAAAGTTTCTTTAAAAAAAAAAGACTATCAATTTTTTTAAAAAATGAGAGGTATGTAAATCCAGGGGAAGATTGCAAATGCTATGATCAAGGACCAGTATTCCTAATATAGAGATTTTATTAGTCAATAAGAAAAAGACAGTTAGAGAAACGTGGAGAACATTTCAAGCTGTGGTTCTGGAGAGTGATTTAGCTGCTGACAGCACAGGCACATGATGGCTGGGCAGTTTTGAAGGCCTGTTGTAGTCGGGGACATGCATTTATCCCAGCCCACAGCTGCAGAGTTGTGGGGTTTTCTGTAGAAACCCAAATATGGAAGCATCAATCTAAACAGACTTTTAACACCTTGCCATCATTATCTAGAGATGAGTGTACCTTCTCAGGGTCGCCTGATAAAGATATACTCCCAATCACTTTTTGCTAAGCTGAGATTTGGTTAAATTCATCTTCACAAAAAAAAAAAAAAAGTTAGACTTTCATGCTAATTTGGCTCACAAAAATAAAATGGAATTGTTTTGGGGTTTCCATGAGAATTTATCCATTTATCTTACCCATAAATGAAAGATTACTATTCAAAAATGGCAATGATATATTGTCAGTTGTGTGGTTTAAGCTGGGAGAAAAACTCTTCTGTCTCAGAAGCATTAAAAAAAAAAAATTATGAAGGAATCCAAGCATCCTATTTAAATTTTCCAGACCTTGATATCCAATTCCCAGGTATACAAAGGAGAGAAGATGAAATCATGTCAGGATTAGTGAAAACTGAGGATGGGAGGGGGCAGGAAAATAATAAAAAATAAACAGTGTAATTTACAGACAGAATTTAGGAAAGAATTAAAATACATAAATAGATGAAAATCCAAAGACTCAAACGTTTTCTTTTAAAAAGAGAAAACAATATAAACCACAAAATATAAGGCCAATCATCTTTAAACTGTTTTGTATTTCTGATTTACAAAAACAATAAATGCTCTTTATTTTAAAGGTTTAGGAAACAGGATTCTGAGTACTACACCGACTGAAGACGTATTGTTCTCTCTTCCCTCTCGAAATCCTGCTGAGGTCACTGAAGAAATGCTTTTAAAAGTGCATTGTGATTTGCATTTAAAGTTTGTGTTGGATGTGGTGGGAGGTGTGGGAGGTGGGCAACAT
>JAKSZT010054544.1:12168927-12193760 GCA_026826555.1 Tolypeutes matacus
GCATAATAATATGGATCTAAAACTCAAATTACATCAACAAAGTGTAGGAGATGAAAGGAATAGAATTCATGAAAGAGTTGTCATGTTTGGAGGAGATGAAACTTAATATGAGTCAAAAAATCAAGACAGAAAGCACATTGAAGACAAGAAAAGGAATTATATTTTATATCAAAGTACAGTCCTTTCTGGTTAATAGTACAAGCTCTCTTACATTGAACACCATAATATCAGATTGTTTAAAACAAAAACAGGAAAAACAGAAGACACTAACTTATTCATAGCCTTACCATAAGTTTTTAAGATACATCTTAAAAATTGACAAAGCAAGTAGATAAAACGTGAATAAAGATACAAAGGGTTAGATTTGATTGAAGGGGTACAAAGCGATCTTTATTCCTAACAAATGGAGAATTCAAATAGTCATTGAATATTTATTTTGAAAATATGTCCATGTTTCAATGCATAAGGAAAATTCAATTTCACAAAAAAGTAGAACTCATTGGGTCCCAGAGTCTCTGGAACCAATGCAATAAAACTAGAAATAATAACAAAAGGATGGCAGCAAAATGCCAATCCACTCAAAAATGTAGGCAAAACACTCTAAACAACTTAGGAATGCAAGAGAAAATAAAAGTTAAAATTAAAAATGCTGAGTAATGAGAGTATTCCATATTAAAACCCACAGGGCACACACAAAGCAGTCCTCAGAGGAAAATTAGAGCTTTGATGCAGTTTTAGAAAATAGGAAAGATTAAAAATGAAGTAACTAAACATTGAATTCAAGAAGTTAGAAAACTAACTTAAAATACGCAAGAAAATATGAGGAAGAAATTAATAAGGATAAAAGCAGAGGATTTCATTTCTAGCATGACATGCTGGTTTCTTTAGCTCAAACCTTTCACTGCAAGCAACTGAAAATAATGGGCGATTTTAATTCTGAAGTTCCATGGGGTAGGAGGGTTCTGTGTCACCTAGTGTTTGTTGTCTGTGGATTTCTTCTCCTTCTTTACTCTATTTGGTTTACTTGGGTTTCAGGAAGCATCTCTGGAGATTCAAAAACTATGCTTCCACTTTGATTCCACCACTACAAGCTAGTAGATTTTTAAATGTTGATGAAATGGACCATGCTCAAAGAAATTTTGAATATTCCACAATTTATCTTTAAAAATATAGAAGACTTATTTATGACAATAATCATAAAATAAATTGAAAAATATTTGAAATACTCTTCCCTAAGAAAGGCACCAAGCATATTGGACCAAGTCGTCAATATACAGATAACACCTATGCTATTTAAATTGTCTGTGTTGATCACACCAGAAAATAAAAGCACATGAAAGAAAACTGCAGAACTTCCTTATTTATAAAGATACAATACATGTACGAGGGAAGAAAATGTTAGGAATTTAAATCCAGCTATATATAAAAAGAATAACATAATTATGGCCAGTGAATTTTTTTCTAAGCATGGAAGGGTGATTCTGCATTAAGAAACAAGTTCATGCAATGTGTTTCCTAAAAGCTCAAGAACCTGAATCATATGATCATTCCATAAAAACTGAAAGAGCATTTGACTTACAAATAAATCCACACACTCTTTCATGGTGTTGGGGATTGTATCATGTCCCCCACACAAATCAAGTTCAATTCCCCAACCCCTGGTCCTGTGGGTATGGACCCACTTCTAAATAGGACTTCTGCAGATGTTATGAGTTAAGGTGTGCCCAAACTGAATGAGGGCAGGCCTTCTTTCCGATATGGCTGAAGTCCTTGTAAGCAAAAGAAATGGGATATGGACATAGAAACCTTGGGGAGCAGCCAGAAGTTGGAAGGCAACAGAACCTGGAAGAGGAAGGAGAAGACGCCACAATGTGCACTGCCATGTGACAAATAAAGCCAAGGAACCCTAAATATTGCCAGCCAGAAGATACCCACCTCACAATGAGGCAAGCCTTCTAGCCTCTAAAATCAAGAGCCAATAAATACCTGTTGTAAAGCCAACCCAATGTCTGGTATTTGTTTTAGCAGCCAGAAAACTAAAACACATGATAACAAAAAGCAAAGAGACAAACCAAAACCTCTTGAAAAACTAGGAATAAGTAGAAATTTCCTTAATTTTATATTTATGCCAACAATCTAAAAGAAACTATATCTAAGAGAAATATTATATATGTTTTTATTAAAGTTAAGGAAAAGACAGAGGCTCACTAGTGTTTCCATTTAACTTGCACTAGAAATCCTAGCCAATGCTTTAAGATGAGAAAGAGGAATCATGGTTATAAATATATTAAAGGAATTTTTAAAAAAAACATGACAGAAAAATCAGGACCGTTATCCATAAGACAGAGTTTCTGATTACTGGGTTCCGAAAAATCATAATTTATTTAACCAACTTTTTCTCTGCTTCTAAATTTTTACTGTATAAACAATGCTTCTATTAATATCCTAATAGGCTTAGCTTTGTAAATAACTTCAGTTATGTCTTGATCATAACTTCTTAAAAGTAGAATTACTGGGTGAAAACATACAAGCTGCAAAATTACAAAAAAAAAAAAAAGAAGCAGCAAAACAGAAGCACAATCAATTTGTAGTTATACCAGCAAGCTATGAGCTTGCCTGTTCAACTGTTTACAACTTTGAGATAATGTATTAAATGTGTAGGTTAATTTGAGGAGCCTTGTTATCAATTTTCTATTGAGTCTTTCCACTAGAATAGATTGTATCTTTATCTGTTCATACCTTATTTTTTATTCCTCAGCAAAAGTTTGTTGTTTTCTTCTTTTGAATCTACATCATTCTTCCAAATATTTTCCTGGATACCTAATATTCTGCGTTGCTCGTGTGCATAGGCAGTCCTTTTCTGCTACTTATACTAAGTGATTATGACTGACATATAAAATTATTATTGATTTGCATAGATTTATTTACAATCAACTCACTTTTATTTTATATTTCCTTGGAAATATAAAAATTAAATATTAAAACTAAATGATTTCTAGCAAAAAGAAAAAGATCAAACATATATTTATTGAAATGAAGTATCAATGGTGAATTTATAGAATATGATATTAATGATCAATTTTGAAATCAAAGGGTCTTTTTTATTTTAGGGCTTAGATTGTCTTCAGATATTTTACAACTGATTTAATCAGTAATGAGGTTAAGGGAGAATTATGCAAGGATCTGACCCACTGGTCTGAAGTATCTTTGAAAAAGACATGATTCTCTGTATTACCACATGCCTCTTTGAGTGAGATCTTGTAAATGGTCCCTTTGGAGATGTTCTAAGAAATTGTGTCTGTTTATAATCTGGTATTGGACTATGAATAAAGGTTTGCATATTAGAAAAAGAAATTCTTTGGAAAATTCACTCTGCATAGTTTCAATTATAAAAATCCTGTGATTCGAATAATGAAAGCACACTGTGGACCATAGGAACAGCCATCATCTCCACCAAAGGAAAGACCAAAGAAGACGCAGGTACCTCTGTGGCGTCTGGCTTAACAGCTGCCTGCCCTAAAAACGCTCCAGGCCATGTGGAAGTCACCTACCTTGTGGGCTTGTCATCTTTGGAGTATGGGTAGCCTGAGAAAGGCCTCTTTTTCCTGAGAAGGAAAGAGACAAAATTAAGAAGCGACCAAGAGTAAAGAGCAGTGGATGAGAGAGGGGAAAAAACAGGCATTGTGCATGCACCAGCCCTGAGTAGGGTCAGAAAGAAAAGGCCAGGTCAGCTGGGGCGCAGCTGCCCCTGAGCAAGGAATCGTGGTGGGCAACTGACTGTGTGGACAGCACCTGCCATAACAGTTGTCAACAAGCATCTTCCAGGGTTTGGCTTTCCGGTTCATCTTGAACCCAGAAGCGGCTCAAAATACCTCTGCTGGACGCTGGGTCTCCTTTTGTGTTCAGAAGCCCTGTCAGCCAACCTCGGGTCCCCTACCCTCATTCACCATGGGATGTGCAGTGGCTATGGAATGGCACATTTAGACCAGAAGAGCTGCCCTGGCTCATTCCAGCCCCAGCTTTCCAAAAGTCTCTGAAATGCGTAATGGAAGTTCATGTGTTCAAGTCCATTCACTCGACGATTTCATGTTAAATACAAATAGCAACCAAGACACTGCAAGCCGGTGGGTAGAAGAGTAATCAGAAATAAGGGATGATTACAAATGGGCTCAAGGTTTCTTTCTGGGGTGATGGAAATGTTCTAAAATTATATTATGGTGATGTTCGCACAGCTCGGTAAAGATACTAACAAGTAATTGGAGTGCACACCTAAAACGTGCATTTCAAGGCTTATAAATTATGTCGCCATAAACTTGTTTTAAAAAAAAAAAGAGTAAACAGAACAGAGCTGGGCCTTGTCCTCTGGGGCTCACAGACGGGTCGACAAGAAATCACCACCAGGACGCTGGTGCTATTGCAAAGAAAGTACCATTGGGAAGGGCCACGAATCCACAGTCACCTTAGAAGTAAGACTGGTGCCCCGGACTTGAAAGTGACTTGGCATCTCTCAAACATTTTTTTTCCTTAAGCCACACTCTCTTCCTCTAAGTCAAGGCCCACCCACACTGGCTGGTAAAATAAAAGCTGACTTCTGTCCTGGGCAGGTCCCCATCCAGCCTGGCAAAACACCCAACGACATGTCCCAGTAGAGAGGCAGTGCCTTTCCTCTGCTTCTCAGGCTCATCCCCTAGGAAAACACAATCAGAAAGGTCAGCCTCTGTGGGTGAAAGTACGTAAGAATCCTAAAATGCTACTAATTACAATGTTCGCGATTATTTCGGTTTTTGATTTTCATAATAACTCTTCATGGTTCTGTTGACCAGGGGGAAATTTTATTCCCAAATGTGCCCATGTCAAATTTGCCATTATCTTCCAGAAAAAAAAAAAATGAAAAGGCTTGTAAAAAGAGGTAAAGTTTACTCACTGGAAATTAGAAATGAATATTTATTGTCAGATCTCTGTCTTGATTAAAACCTTCTATTTAACACCAGTTGAAAGTGTAAATTATTCACATGTTTACATTTCAATGACTTCTGTTCTCTGATGATTCTATTTTCTAGAGTGTATTAGTGGTAAGATAATGAAATGCCTCATCAGCTTGGAGTATTAAGCAAACAACCAACTTCAACTTTTTCAACAGTGAATAAAAAATAGAGTGGTCCCCAACAATTTACTTTGCCAATTTAATATAATATTCAGCTAACCTCCCAGAACATAGCAATAAAGAGAGAGCTGCCAGCAGGCAATGGGAATGCGTTCCAGCCTCCCATCCACAAGTAATGGGATCGGGATGACAAATATACTGCCCGCACACAAATCATGAATTTTGGCAAGATCCGTCTTTGCCAGAAGGGAAGAGGATTGAAAAAAAGGAGAGCACAGAGCTCTCTGCTTCTCCAGCCAGCAAAGATGAGCTCTTGCTATTTGAATGACATAATATAATTACTTGTTCTGTTCTTCCCTCCTAGGTTATTACTTAATGTTAGGAAATTTTATTAATAACCATAATCTCTTGTCTGTTTATACTGCTTTAAGTTTACATTACACTTGCACATATGTTATTGCATTCAAATGAGGGGCTCTTTCTAGAATACCGGGGGAAATCTATATATGTCTAGAGATAAATTAACTTGTGTATTGAGATTTGACAATTTTCTAAATCAAATCTGTTTTCCAAAAATTTCCGTGGAAGTGTTTTATAATGTCTTCTATGGCAGTAAGCCACATTGTCCATACATTTAAGCATTCAGACCCCATAATGTTCTACTTGTCCCTTTAATTAATAAACCTCTATTTCTGTGGAAATGACAATAAGATTTTTTAAGTTATGCCAAGCATAACTGCTGACCTCGAGCAAGTCAAAGAAACGCCTCCTTTAGACTTAGAACAGGCACTGGGGTTGACGAGTGAAGACATAATCTCTATCTTCAAAATATTTACAGTCTAAGAGTAAATACAAATCTTGTTTTATCAGAGGAAAACTAGCAAATCATGGTGGGGAGCAGGAGTCATGCAGTGCTCGGAAGGGCGTGCAAGGGGCGGCGCTGGACCTATTTCCAGGCCACAGCGAAGCCCTCGCTGCTGCCTGGGGCGTCGGCTTTGGGGCGCACCTCAGCAGGGGTGGGAGGAGGAGGCCGCGGAGTGGGAGCTCTGCAGGCACCCGAGCTTGGCCTCATCGAGGGGGACCGTGGGTGTGAGTGCGGGCAGTGATTTACAGGCTGCGGCTCCTGCTGGATCCTGTCGTTGGTTAGGAGTCCCAGAAAGGAAATCTAACCATTTAAAGCGCTAGTTCAGCACTTTAAATCTGACAACAGCATGTGAGATGAATTAAATGAGAAAGAAGCTTGAGCTGCCCTAATCATTTCAGCGTGGGGTGATTGAGACCTAAGCTCTGGCGACAGCACTAGTGGGAAGGGAAGCGGGGAGGCGATGACAGGGCTCAGAGGCCCGCGCTGTATCGGAGGCGAGGAGGGAAGGGGTCAGAGTTGACTCTGAAGATTCCAACCTTGGCGACTTGGAAGAGGATCGTGCCGCTGGCGGGAACAGGGAGGCTGGCTGGGGTGGAAGGAGATGAGGAGTTTGGCGTTGGACGTGTGGAATGTGAAGTGACAGTCTGACACCGCGGTGGAAACGTGCGGCGGCAGCTGTGCACACAGAGCAGAGTTCAAGAGAAGTGGGGCCTGGAGGTGCTGTCGTCCAAGTCAGCAGGGCAGAAGTGACAGCCGAGCCCACCAGGGCAAACGAGGACCCGCGCGGGGAGGGCGCCAGGGGGAAAACTGGGCGGGACCCAGTGGGAGGAACAAATGAGAACCCACAAGGAAGGGGAGAGGTGGCTGGAGAGGAGGGAAGAGAACCCCAAAGGCCGAGAGTTCCCCAAGCCAGGAGAGAAAAATGTTGCCAGAAATCAAAAATCTAGAAAACCGCCTCAAAAGTGTTGCACTTATCCAATTTATATATTTAGAGGTGCCGGTGTTGATTGCAACGTTTAGCCCCAACATGGGCATTTCTACCTTTTAGATCAAATGTGACCAAAAGTGTGCAATAAAAGTGGCCAGATGAAGATATTCTGCTGTCATTTCCCAGGTCGTTAACACACAGCTTTTTATCTAATAGGATATGCAAGTCATTCCATGTCTTTCCTTTGACCTCTCATGAAAGGACTCTGGCCAAACGCACTCTGTCCTAGTACAGCTTTTTAATATGCAACAGAGACTTTCAACTTGAAAAGAAAAATCACTTTTTAAAATAGAGCCTTCTCTGAACATTGGAGCTACGGAGGGTGGGAACCCCCAGGGGCTCTATCTCCGCCCACCTGAGCAGCCTGGCGCTGACAGCCGAGCCCCCCGGGATGCCCGGTGCCAGCGGGAGCCCCCACCTGGGGTCTGCCTCAGGGGCCCTCGCAGTTGCCATCTGGGTGGCTTGAGGTGAAACCTGACCTCGTCCTCGTGGCACGTGCTTGCCGTGCCTGTGACCCCCTTCTGGCCCTGCAGACTCTCCAAGAGATCTTCTCCCTCTAGGACTTGACCACACACAAACCACGTTTGCCCTTGGTTTGGGTCCATCTTCTCCCAGACCCACCAGCCCCCACCCAGCCCCACCATCTTCATGGAATTCCCTCTAGCCAGGGGATTTCTTATTTATCCATGTGCTCTCTTTAAAACTCACTCACTGCCACCACCTGGGGGAGTCCCTCTAGGGACCACCTGCTTCCTCCAGGTGCCTTAGCTGCCACTGTGCTTCAGACCTGCATCCACACGCAGTTTTCAAAGCCTGCACAGGGGCCCCAGCTCACTTGACCTTCCTGAGCTACCTCCGCGCTCATTGTCTGGGACACAAGCCTCAGCTCTTTGTGATACTTTACTGTCTTTGTAGCTGCCTCACATTTTCACTGCATCTCCCCGAATGGCCTGAAAGGATGGCTCTTACACTTAACATCATAGAACCTAAGAATGTCAGAGTTAGAAGGAGTGTTCCTGGCGGTTTTAAGCCCATGTTAAAGAGGAGGCAGCAGAGACAGAGCTAGAATGTGCCTGGACCAAAGGTGAACATCTAGTTCCCCGCAACGATGGTTGCGACCCCCTCCCCCGGCTCCTCTCACGTGCATCACTCTACCTGGTTTGGAGTGGCCTGCGAATTTGAATATCGTGGCTAGGCAAGTTGGAAATTTTCCTGAGGAATTCAATAAACCAGAGTCCTTTAGTAATATATAATTCTCAGTGAAGGAATTAGTTATTTTTGGACAAGAACAATCTCAAAGAATGTAACAGGGTCTCTGTAGGGAATAGGCCTTCCATTTCCTTGCACAGACCCCTTAAATTAATATTGGCATCGCCCGCAGTGATTGGCTTGGGAAACGGAGATGGGATCCTTTTCCATGGATTTCCTCCCTGGACCCACCAGGGCCATGGCCCACTCATCCTTTTTCAACTTAATTCGGCCTTTCTCCTTCTCGCGGTACAGAAATGTCCCCCTGCCTGTCTCCTTTGAGCTCAGAAGACCCTACATCCTGGCTGGCCCAAGGAAGTGTCGGTTCTTACCTGTTATTCCAGCGTGATTGTGGTTTGGATAATAAATTACAGGGTCACAAAACCAGGAGTGAAATGTGGAGCAGACTAACCAAACCTTGTGGATTTTTTTACAGCCAGATCAGCATTTCCACCACTTTGCAACTTCTCTTGGGAAAGCCGATGGCTGTGGTGGGATGGCCTGTCATGACAGCCCCCAGCCATGCGGGTGATCCCAGGCCTGGAGCTGGGCTGGTGAATGCCCTTTTTAATCAGGCTAGGTCTGGTTGTGGGGCCAATAAAGGAGATTCCTCGCCAGTAGGAAATACCTTCATTCCTGTCAGCTCTACCATATTTTGCACTTACACGGTGATTTGCAGTTTAGTACATTTACTTTTGTTAGGATTCCATTTATACATGGAATTTGAATTTTTCTTCTCAACTGTTGATTTTCACAAGGCTTCCTATTCTTTGTCAAAGTCTACTTCCAGTAAAAACATAATTTCCTTAAAAAACAGCATCTATTCATTATGCTCAAGCTGCGCTCTCTGTAGATATTGGCAATTAAATAATGAATGAGATGGACAGGCTCCCTTTTCCTCCTGTAAGTCTTGGTGGGAATTTGATTGAAATAAATAATTGTTAAATGATAGATTTGATAAGCACTTTAAGGAAGAACACAAGAACCGGGTGTCACAGGAAGTCTCCCCTCCTTTTTGGTGGGCATGGGGTCAGGAAAGGGCTCCTAAGGGCCTGAGATTTTAACAGGGGGTAGAAACTGGACAGGAGCAAAGGGGCTGTGGAGGGCATTGAAGGTAAAGGGAGCAGCTAAGGCAGAGGCCATGAGAAAACAGAGATGAGGTACTGTGGGGGAATTGGAAGATGCTGCATATGTAGCTAAGGAGTTTAGGTCTCATCCAAAGAGCAGAAGGGTTTTAAGCAGAGGCAACATCACCAGTTTCGCGTTTCTAAAAGGTCTCTGGCTGCTGGGGAAAGGATGGATAAGACGGGCCTGGGGTGGCGGTAGTTCGCATTTCCATGCCGGCTACCTGCACTGGCCTGGTAGCAGCAGGGTGGCAAAATGCAGACAGAGTGGAAACATGCTGTGGGGATAAAGGCTGGGAAAGCTGCATGCACGAGAGGCCGCGGGAGAGGGTGAAGCCCTGAGCTGAGCAGCACGGCAGGAAACAAGGCGGTGGGAAGGTGCTGAGCTGTTTTGACACCTGGAAGGAGTGCCTGTGGCAACAATGACAAGCTGCTGGCCACCGGTGTGCCTCCTGGACGGGAGGGCTGAAGTGGAGTCACCAGCCTGGAGACGCACCCTGGGCTCAGAGGAGGTCACTCAAGGCCTGTAGAAGAGAAACGAGGAGGTGGGCCCGAGCAGCTCCCATGTCTAATGGCAGCAAGAGGAAGGGAGCCCACAAGGAGACTGGGAAGGTGGGAAAGAACCGGAAGGAGGAGGAGGGATGAAGAGTGTTCAGGAGCAGAGCCTGAAGCTCCTGGTATCCATGGGCAGGGAGGGGGCCAGGGAGGCCACGAGAGACTCGCTGAGGGCCATCTCCGTGGAGCACAGAGGAGGTGGGATCGGGATGTGACCCGCTGCAAAGAGGAAGAGGACAAGGGGCCCAGGGAGGGTGGCCCTGCTTTGTTTTAATGAGTGGAAGGGGGGCATCTTTTAAGTGGTGGAAAACAGATGGTTTCAATAGTGACCGGAAGGGTCCAGGAGAGAGGAGGGAGTAGAAAAAATAGGAAAAAAATAAAGGGGATCGTTAATGCAGTTTTTGTGAGGAAGTGGGAAGATGGGATCCAGAGCCGGGGATGGGAAGAATGCTTCCTCCATGTACAGGAGGGGAGGGCCAATCAGAACACTCCCCTGGGATTTGGGGATCAGCAGGTGGTGGGGAAGAGCCGGAGGCAGTGATGCTAGTGGACACTGGTGCACTCAGTTATTGTGCTCGTCTGTAAAAGCTGCAGCCTGTAGTTAGGGAAAGGGGATGCTTTCTTTTACAAGCTGCCATCTTAAACATCAACTGACCCTGCTCCGATTAAATGGAAAGGATGTGGGGGCTAACTAGAGACCGCAGTTGTTTCTCTCCACAGTCTATGGGGTCTTTAACCCTTTGTGTTCTCCGTTGCTTCATTGTGACCTACCTCGCAAAAGATGTATGGATGCCCTCAGAATTGATGGAGATGGATATGATAGCAATGGAGAAGGTCTTTCAGAGAGAATGTTCCCTTGTTCTAGACTCTTGTGACTACTTTGTGAATATTTAGAATAAGTTTGTCACTAACCAAGGCTTTGGTTATTATTACTACGTTGTTACTGGCACAACACCTTGTAAGAAGCTTTTAAATACATTATCTCATTTAATAGAGTAACTCAAGAAAAACATCCTAGGCTCCTGGCTCTGCCTCTGGTCCCATCACCCCTTTCCTGCCCCAGCCCATGGCCCCCACTGCCCATCACAGGAGGTGGGGGAGAGGGTAAGGATAAAAATAGAGAATTAAAAATAAGCAGTCACTGGTTTCTCCACACTTTGAAAACTAGTTTTTCCACCACCCATTCCATTCCGATATGATCTATATTCATAACCACACTTAAATAAATAAAATGCACTGATTATGAGAGTGGGTACACCAGATAAACATGGGGGAAATTTTGTTACAAAAGAAACTATCACTTAAAGCAGTTGGGCAATCAGATCACTGCTCCATGGAGGGCACGAGGGATTTTAACTTTGTTGCAAGCATATGTGGATACAAAACAATGCCTCCTTTCCAAGGACTTGTCACTGGCACTGTAGTGAAACTAAACAAAAGCTTTTTGCTGCTTCTTTTTTTTTTTTTTTTTTTTTTTTTTTTGTCTACTCTTTAGAAAACTATTTATACAACATTTCCCTAGATCCAAATGCAGCTTGGATATTTAATACTAATCTGTTTCATAACATAAATAGTATTTTAAGCAGCCAACTCAACGCATAAGGTGTATATACAATATATGTACTCATGTTTGTCTAAAACTTTTTTAAAGAAATGAACAAAGTTGTTTTAGAAAAAGAGCAGTTACAGTTCTCTGTGTGTTTTTAATGTTTCTGAGCAACATTCATTCTATTGACTCTGCCTGTTCATCTGGGCTGCAAAATAGCTGAGACTTCCCTCCTAAGGTATTTTAATTTTGTCACCACGATGTTTTGTGCAATGCGATTTCGATGATTTGAGCTGCTTTTAATCAACTGATAGGACTTAGCACAAAATCAATTAAGGGCAGCCCCCAAATTGATAGTTTTTTATGGGTGTATGATTTTTCATTAAAAGGAGAAAGTGGCTTTGAAAGGAGTAAAATTAACTTGAGTGCCTTAAAGGTAGAACTCGTTTCACTGCACGTTCACCTTGTCATGCTGTCCTTGTTCTCCTCTCTGTAAATAAAGCACAACTAAACCAAAACTCTACTCTCATGTGCACGTATTTGCTTTTTAATTTAGGAGAATCTTGAAAAACATGAAGCAGCAGGATTTTGGCATGCTCTTCAGAATGCACATAAATAAATCTTTTTCAGCAAATCTCCAAGGGTTTTAGGCAAAACTTTGTAAATGCCAGAGCAGAAAGCTAAAAACAATTTCGGGTTTGTTTTTTGAGCCAAAAGAGTGGACCTTGGGTCCAAACTACAATTTAAAGCATTATTTTTTGTATTAAAGAATTTAGTAATGTGCATTTCCAACTCGAGAATTTGTCTGCAGTTTCCCAGGCAATACAGCTTCTCCAAGTTTTTAACTCTTCACAGAGCAGGCCAAATGGAATGAGCTTTAATAAATATCCATGTTTCTGTGACACTCTTTGACTTCAGAGGTGGATCATGTGTCCAGATTTTCAGTGAAATGATTCAAAACTACAAAAGGAAACTGCCATAAGCACAGTTTTGTCTTTTCCTGAAATTCCTATTACCTATTTCTTTCCATTAACAGGAATGTAAAAGACAAGTTCAATAAATATTTGTTGAACAAAGGAATATAAAGTCCAGAGGTATCCAACGGTGATTGCCTTTGTAAACAGTCATTTCTCATGCGTATAAAAAATACATACTTGCAAATAAATGTAATGTGGAAAGAATTTAAGAGGACAAAGAAATCTTGTGCATCTCTCTAGCCTCTAAGAAGCATTTTCTTCCTCTGTTCTCGGGGGCGAATCTGAGGCTCCTTCTGCACTGGTGGGCTCTAGCCATTGTCAGCATCCCTTCCTACCGAGTAAGAGCCTCCTGCACAGAAGGGAGACTTTGTGTTGGATTCATCTTGTCATGCTCCACTGCCAAGTACAAATACCAAGTACAATGGTTATACCTGAAAGACACTCAGCAACTGTCTGCTAAGGAAATAACCCCATTGTTCTGATTTTCCACATGTAGGCAGAAAGGCACAAACGTGTCCAATAAATGCATTTAAACTCCTCCCTTCAGTACTTCTGGAAGGATAAAGACCTTTATCCAACTACTTTAAAATCTTTGGTGTTATTTCTAAAGCCCATGAAAGATTTCTGTAACGTATTTATGCAACATACATCTTGTTTGTCCACTTGGTCTTTATTAGAATATCTGGTTGGCTTCCATTCCCACGGCTGGATGAAGCCACTTTGAAACCTGGAAGCAACACCTAATGTTCTCTAATTACTTATTTTTTTTTCCCTCAGATAGAAATAGTGTTGAACATAAGTAAATTTGACTCATTTTGTGTATTACGCTGATAATTCATTTTAGGCCAATTTCATCAGTTCTAGTTAACTTATATCAAAGAAAGTTTTGATGATGTAAGGAGAAACATATCACACAGCAAAGATGGCTTGTTTCGTTTCAAGGTCTTTACTGTTAGCAAGGGCACCTGGGGCCCTGATGGCGTCTGCCCCACGCTGCTGCTCCGACTTGTCCTTCCATAGTCCCCACCTGCTCCCTGCCCAGCATGCAGTCCACTCCTGCCATAGGCCATTTCTGTCCCCTGCCCTCATTGCCTGAATGCTCCTCACCCTCCATCCTTGCCTAGTTTGACCTACTCTGGCTCTAGCTCTCAAGTCAAGTCTTGGTCAAAAAATTCCTTATACCTACTCAAAGTCAGCTTCCTTTGTTATACATTCCCATAGGATCAATCATTCCCTGACTTCACAGAACTTGTTTTTAGCTTCTAATCATGCATCCAGCACTGTCATTATTTGTCTGCCCTTGTTTGTGTTTCAACCCCAGCAGTCTCATGGCTTCATGGAAACAGAAGCCTGGCCTGGATTTGGCCCGTTATTTTAGCCTCAGAGCTTAGCATGGATCTGGAACAAAGAAGGCATTCAAAGGTTTGTTGAATTAATGTATGATGAAAGAATGAGTGAATGGGCATCAATATAGCTCAGAGCCTACTATGTCTTCAGTAGACTTTATTTATAACTTACAGTAAATGTCTTACCTTCTCTTCTCTCTTCAAGCTACTGAAATTTTTCTTCTGTCCTCCTCCTCTCCTAGTGACCTTACCATATGCTTCATGGAGGATACAGAATCCCCTTCTTCAAATGGCTAAAATTAAAAAATACTGAGCATATTAAGTGTTGACAAGGATGTGGAGCAACTGGAACTCTCATACACTGTCAGTAGACATATAAAATGATACAACCAGTGGAAACAGTTTGGCAATGTGCTAAAAGAGTAAGTATATACCTACCATCTGTCCCAGCCATTCTACTCATAAGCATTTACCCAAAAGAAATAAAAACATATGTCCACACAAAGCTTTCTCAACAAATGTTTACAGCAGCTTTATTAGAGATACTTCCAACCTGGAAATAACCCAAATGTCCATCCACATTTGAACTGATACACAAACCGTAGTATGTCCGTACCACATTGCTGAGTGAAGGACTACTCAACAATTTCAAGAAAAAGTCTTTGATGTACACAACAACATGAATGAATTGCAAAACAATTATGCTAAGTAAGAAAAGCCAGACAGAGTGTATATGCATGTATGGTTCCATATATGTAAAATTTTAGGGAGTGTCAACCAATGTATAGTGACAGAAAAGAGATCAGCAGTTGCCTGAAGACAGGGTAGAGATAGGGGTGGGAAGGATGGATTACAAAGAAGCATGACAACTTTTGAGAGTGGCAGGCATGTTCATTATCTTGATTGAATGATGGTTTCACAGGTGTCTACATATGTCAAAAGTTTCCCAATTCCAATATGAACAGTTTGTTCCATGTCAGTTACACCTCCATAAAGTTCTTTTTTTGAAGTCAATTACTCTTTAGCAGCCACCACTGAAAAATGAAATATAAACCTATAACTCCATTTACAATAGTATCAAAAACATAATATTTAGGAGTAAGTTTAAGAAAGACATAAAGCACCTTTATACTCAAAGATACAAAATTTTGCTCAGAGAAATTTTTTAAAGAATCAAATAATTAGAAAGATATATCATGTCCATGGATTAGAAGATTCAATATTATTAAGATGTATAATCTCTGCAGATTCATTTGTAGACTTAATGCAATCCTATTCATATTCCCCATAGTCTCTGTCTTTTTAAATAGAAATTGAAAAGATGATTCTAAAATTCACATGGAAATGCAAAGGACCTCAAAAGACAGAACAATGTTGAAAACAGCAAAACCAAGCTGAAGACTTCACTACCTGACTTCAAAACTTACCATAAAGCTACAGTCACCCAGATAGTCATTGGCACTGGGTAGAAAAACAGATAAAGGGAATCGAATATAGAAGATAAAAATAAACCAACAATTAGATGGTCAATTGATTTTTAACAAAGAAGCCAAAGTAATTCAGAAGGGAAATTAAATTCTACAAATGGTATTAGAACAATTGACATCCACAGAGGAAAAAAAAAAAAAAAAGAAAGAAAGAAAGAAAAGAAATCTTGATCTCTACTACATACTTGCAAAAAAACATTTTTCAGGATGGGTCATAGACCACCATGTAGAGCTAAATCTATAAAGCTTTTAGATGAAAACATAGGAGAATATTGTTGCAACCTAGGGGAATACAAATATTTATTAGGCAGAAAAGAAATATGTATTTCTTTTCTTTGTGGCTATTGTGATGCAATAGCCACAAAGAAAAGAAAAATGATGAAATGGAGTTATCTAAATTAAAAACAGATGTGCATCAAAATACAACATCATAATGAGTAGGTAAGCCACAATGTTTGCAAAACATTTATCTGACAATGGATTTATATCCAAAACACATAAAGACTCCTACAATTCAGTAATAGAAAGGCAACAATCCATCTAAATTTAAATATGGGCAAAATAATAGAGCAGACATTTCACAAAGGAAGCAATGCAAACGGTCAATAGCCACACAAACAGGGCTGAATGCACATTAAATCCACAATGAGATGTCACCACACATCCCTAGAATGGTGAAAACTTAGAAGACTGACAAAACCAAATGTTGACAAGTAAATGGAGCAACCAAACTCTCTTCTATAGCTGGGTGTCATATGAAATGGCACAACCACTTTGGAAACATTTTTGGCAGGTTAATGTGAAGTTAAATATACACCTACCCCAGGTATTTAGCCAAAGGACATGAAAACATATGTCCAAAGGAAGTATATGCATCTATTCATGGCAGCTTTATCCACAGTGACCCAAAACTGGAAACACCCATTTGTTCATCCCTGAGAGAGTGGCTATGCAGTTTGTGGTATATTCATACAATGGAATACTACACAGAAAAGGCAAGAAATGAGCTACTGATGCCTGCAACATGGATAAACCTCTCGGATATAAGATGAGTGAAAGGAGCCAGGCACGAAATACACGGTATGTGGTTCCGTTTGTGACATTCTAGATCCAGCAAAGCTAATCTAAGACAGAAAAAAGTCAAAAGGGAACTGCCTGAGCAGGGGTAGGAGGTGGGGGCTGTGAAGGAATCGATGAGGAAGAGAAAGGGCTGAAATGCTCTATATTGTGACAGGTTGCGGATTACACGGGAGGATCCATTTCTCAAAATTGTACAGGGACCATATGTGCATTTCAATGTATGTTGATGGGAACTCAATAAAAAGCTGTAAGTGATGATACCAATTGAGTGCATAGAGGTGTTGGTGAAACAGGAGTGGCAGAATGTTCACCTTGTGTAAGGCTCATTCCGCTCTTCTGTTTACTCTGTACATCTTGGAAATCATCCATAATAAAACAAAAAATAAGTTTAAGAAAAAACTTCAAGCCAGCTCTCAAATTCATTACACTGGAAGTTATACACCTTCCAGTGCTGATGCCATAGATGAAAACATATTTGAACCCCCTCGAGATTTGCTTTTAAAACTAGACCATAGGTCACCTGGCGAAACACTTCTAAGACCTGAGAGCCACTCCGTACATGCTTAGGTACAGAGACGCTACCAGTGCTGTGTGACACAGCAGACACCTGTGCTCCAATCGTGATCAAAGGCAGTCCTGCTATCCTACGGCATGAGTCACAGCGTCCTGTGATCTCGTAATTGGGGAACAAAGGGCATGGGTTGTAGTCTCAAGCCTTGGCTTTGCCATGTGGCCTTGGGCAAGGCACTGATTCTCAGTAACCTCCCTCATCTATAAAAGGGAAAAAAATGACACTTCCAACTGCACACAATTGTCGTGAACACTGAGACGATCCAGGTAGAGCAATTGCACAGGATTTATGAAAACTCTATATTATTAATAGCAGACTGTAATTTATTATGAAGCTGAGCTAAAAAGACATGATTAGCAGGCAAACAACAGAAACCCTTTTGCAGGTAGGTGTAAGAACCCAGCTGTTTCATTCAGCGGCTTGGTGCTTTAAAGGATTTTTAAGGCATGGCACGGGCTGTGCTTGCTGCAAGCAAAATTGTAAGCTGATAAAGGAAATGAGAGGCTTCGGCATGGGAAATGAGGACAGTTTTACCTTTGTTTTTGTCTAAATATACTTACAACAATAAGATTCAATTTCATTGTTGAAATTCCTGCAGGTAAAATGATTGTGTTACTGTGAGCCAAATCTAGCCCCTAACTTCCTTTCCCCATTGAAATATTCATTCCTGTAATATGAATTTTTATAAAAACAGGTTTTGGGGAGAATGCAATTAGCATATCATAGCAGAAAAGAACATATTTAAAATGAAGCAAAACAGACCCCAAACTACACAAGAGAAACCTTAAACCAGTCCCCTTGTGAGGTTGGCAAGTCTTGAATACGATTGAGTCACTAGAAGGAAATTAAACCCAGTGATACAGTTGCTGCCTATTTGGAAACTGCAGCCAGGGTGTCTGTGCCCTGGACAGAAGCACTCTGATTGGTTCTGTTTGTGCTGTGTAGACAGAGACCCCATGTGCAGACACCTGGGGGTTTCTGAGCTGCCCTGCCCGTGGGCGCTAATCACACACACAGCAGTTTTCAGAGTCTTCTGGGGGGAGCAAGAGGGGGAGACTGAGAGCCAAATGAGGTCTTCCCGGGGCTCCCCCCGAAATCAGCAGGAATAAGAGCAGGTGCTGGAGCCCAGGAGAGAGCCTCTGGGATTCAGTATGCGTCGAGGTGTCCTTACTGACAGACGGTAACTAGATTCGATGCTCTCCAATTAAACCAGTTAAGCACCAACCCTCAGGCTTCGAGCCAGGCAAGGCTTGTCTAGAAATTCACTTTTCCAATCTAGCTTTAACAAGAAAAGAAATTTATAAATGGAGATGTCAAAACAATTGTAAAGGAAAATGTCAAACGGAAATTTAGATAATTCTGCTCGTTTAGTGGGGGCTCTAAAGCCGCAGATAGCCAAGAGGGCTGGGGCCAAAACGGACTCCCCCAAGATGAGTCATTACTGCAATTTCCAGATCTACCACTCATCCGTGAAAACTCGTCAAGGGAAGCATAGCAGGGCGCACGGCCAGGCCCTGGGGTTTACGTGACCCTCTCCGGGCCGTACAAGCTGTGGTCAGAACGATCAGAATGTCTGAGCATCCCAGGACAGGTGACACGTGCCATGATCAAAGATGCCAGAGGAAGGAGACGAGCACAATAGACAAGGAAACGTGTCCTCCGAGAAGACCCGATGGCAATCATGGGCTAATGAGAAAATCCACGGGACTGGGAGTGACACTCCCCGAACACCCAAGAAGGCCTGAAATGATGAAATTACAGTCTCCATGGTTGAAGAAAGTACAAATTGGGAGCTTCTCGTTTTTCAAGTGTGTCAAACATCAGTTAATAATCACCAAGACCGCAGGTCCTTCCGCCTACCTCTGGTGACAATTACATTCCTGACACAGCTGTCATCAGAGTTGGTCCATTGGCGATGTAGCTATGGCTTAGCGAGAGCTTGCAGATGAGATGTCCAACCCATTTACCCGTCCAAACCTGCTGAGCGGATGGACGCGCGGCCGGCTGGCAGCAGCCGAGTCGCCGAGTCACAGGGCTGGCTTATTGGGAAGGGTCCCGAGATGTGCAAATGGAAGTCAAACGAGGTTAAGTCGGAACTTTATCCAGAGTTCTCTGCTCCTCGCTAACCCTGCGACGTGCGGGTCACTTACCTTCCCAGGGTGGCTTAGGTGACTCAACGGTGAAATGTGCGCCTGAGGCCTGAAGGCAGAGGCCAGACCCAGGGGCCGCCTAGAGGCCCTCCACACGTCGCCTTAGGAGCAGGCGTCAAGTGGGCGTGGGGAGGGGTCACAGACAGAACAGGGAGGTGGGCTTCCATATCCACACATCTCATTGCCTGGTGGGGGCAGGGAGGCAGATGGCAGTGACTACAGCAAAGCAGAAAGAGAAACCCCAGAACTCAAGAAGAGCAAAGCCGAGAGATGAGTGCTGCCTGGACCACAGGGGCGGCGGCTTCTTGAAGGGGGTGGGTGTGAGCCGAGTTATTGGGAGGGCAGAATCAGGACCCTCGCTGGGCTGGAAGCAGCAGCCCGGAACGGGAGGCCTGGGTCCCTGACATGCCAGATGGGCAGGACACGCAGGCATGAGGTGGAGAGACCACTGTCCCAGCTAGCAGTCTGCAAGCAGGCTTTGCAGCTGAAGATCTTCACTCCCTAAACCCAGCTCCTGGAGGACAGGCTAACCGAACCCTAACTCAAAGGAAGCAAAGTGATTTGTGCCTCATTTCGTAATACATTGTGTGTGTGCACACGTGCGTACATAGGGACGTGTGCATAAGTGTATCCACATAGTTAATGATTTTACGTATAAATATTTAAATATAATTCTATTACAGAAATATTAAATACATTAATGTAATTGTATAAATACAGAAAATAAGTTATAAATATGCATATAAATATATAACTCAAAGAATTTAAGGATAATAATCTCATGCAATTTAAACTATTTTCTAATTCTCCAGTGATACTCTAGATGCTTTCGTCAGATTGTAATATTTGGGATTTCAAATACAGAAGACAAAGGAGAAACATGATGGTGATTTTCAGGGACTAAGTAATAAGCCGTCTTACCGGTGGTGGTAAAAACCCTTTGAATTAGCTGAGGGTGAGGTATTTGCCTTGTCTCACTGCCTCATGTTCCTCCCAAATGTAGAGAAAGAGGGCACTTAGCAAGGCAAATGTTAAAACCGACAAATGTAAAGTCCACCTGAGGAAAAGACAAACAAAACACAAGAACAGAAACTCTGTCGTCTGTAATTGCGGCAAATCTGAGACCACCCTGGGGCGGGGCGGGGCAGGGGAGGGAGAGGAAACGCTGCCCGGCCCTGCCCCACCCGACCTCGAATGGAGGAACGCGCTCTGATCTGGGCTCCCCCTTTGAGACCCGTGGGGGGATTTGAGGAGACCCTTATCTTCACATTCACCTTGTGTTCCTGCCACTGAACGGTTGACAGGAAGAGGAGCAGCTAAATTTGATCTGTGATGTGACCTCACAGAGTAGAACCAGAGACAACGAGGAAAAAAAGAGTTAAAAAGAGAAATTTCTAACACCAAATGTCCTCTTTCCAGAGAGAGGACCCTGCAAGTGGAGAGGTTCAGTCAAGGGCTGGGCATGCGTCCCTCAAGCCCTGCCCTAAGGTGCTTTAATCTTCACAAAAGGCCTACAAAGCAGCCTCATGACCCCCGTTTTGCAGGGGATGAAAATTAAGCACATGGAGGCTGTGTGGCCATCACAAACTCACCTCGCTGGTAAGTGGACATTGAGAAGGAAAGGTTTTTTATTCCCCTTATGTGAAGGGTATCCTCAAAAGGAGCCCTCTTCCAGAACCATTCCTGGAGCAATGCCACTGATGTTGCTGGGCATTTTCTGAAGAAAATGGTATATAGCCCCATTGTTCTTTTCCCTATGCCTCCTGCCAATTATTTCCAAAACTCAAAAATGTCTTCTAGACTTTGTTCTAGAAGAGTCTATGAACCACCAAGCTGAACCCACATACTTCATTCTGAGGATTAGCAAAGTTTGCCTTCCAATGTCCTCTTGTTTCAGCAAATAAAAGAAATTTGCCATGCTGCCTGTGGCCGCATATCTCCTACTTCTAGGAAGCCTGGTGCTGATGCCAGCTCTTATCAAACTTCTCAGCCACAGAATTACCTGAACATGTTTGCTGAGCAGCCCCGGGGGCAGAGTCCAGATTTGATGGGCACGGGCATGTGTATGAAACGGCCGATTCCCACCCTACTCCACAGACTAAAGGGCGAAGACAAACAGATGGTTGCACAAAATATAAGGGCTCTTATTTATTTGTTTACAACCTAATTTTGTTTGTAATTTTGATAATTTACACAGTTTTATTTAAATAGAAAAATTAAGAAAATATTAAAAAACAGACTTTGGAGAGTTTCAGGTAATAGATTAAAAAGGGTAAATGTATAATTGCCCACAATATAATAAGGGCCCATATTTATTTATTTATTTATTTATTTATTTATTTATTTACAACCTAATGTTTTTTGTACTCATGATAACTGACATGGCTTTATTTAAATAGAAAAAAGTTAAGAAAATATGACCAAAACAAAGCATAGAAAGGTGAATTTTCTATAATGGCTTGAAATAAGACCAAAGCAACTGTTTGAAATTCTCTAAGTTGAATAGGTTCTCCTAAAATGCTAACCAGGGTGAAAATTGCAAGTCCCCAGAGCCCAGCAGTTCCCCCTCATTCTGTGCGTGCACTCTCTCTCCTGTCCCCCACGAGAAGGTGGGGTTCAGAGGCAGCACAGCCTGGGCTCTGTCCTCTCCCATCCTCTCCACATCTGCACTCTCACCTGGGCAGCTAGAAGGCAGGGCTCTGGGTCTGACCCACAGCTCAGCACTTAGCAGACACCAATGGGGGCACCCCGTAGAAGGCTATGAAGGGACACTTCAGGTACCTGGCCCCAGTCCCACCCCAATGGCCTGGAACCCAGTAACCATCCTCTGTGTGGCCTTGCACACGCCTCAAGAAGGTAGGTTTCAGCTACAGGTCAGAGCTTTGGCTTTTCACTAGATAGCACCCTGCTGATCGAGTGACAAGGACGCAGCCTAGCGAGGCAGGGAGGCAGGAGCAGACACCATCAGCCCTGATAACAGGGCTATCAAACCAACGATCTTCTCCTTGCAACCAGGGGGATCTGTGTGACTCCGAGGACCAAGGAGTTGTAAGAGGAAGTCTGCTGCCCAGCCAGGCATGGGAAGGGGGTCTCTGATAAGACAGGCAGGTACGCAGCTGGCACAGCCCCATTGCAGCTCCTCCTGCCTTGAAAGCAGGTGGATTCTGGAGTTGGAGCAACCTCCAACACACCCAGGTGAAAGGCAATGAGCTAGGAAGGAAAGCTCTGGGTGTCTTGGTTACCTCACCATTCAGGTGTGACGGGGGAATGCAACAAATGTGGAACTCCCGACTTAAACACTCCATGTTTGTGAGATAAATGCCTTTCTCGTTTAAACCTCAGTTACCTGTGGCTGAAAGCTTTCCTAACTGATACATCAACCCCAGTCAGACCATGAGTATGCATTTCTTATTCAGAAAACGATGAAATCTTACTGGCTACAGTGTACAGTGCACAATTAACTATGTAATTGTCAGTCACTTTTTCATGAGCACTTGGTAACAAAAGGAAAGGCAGCTTCCCTTCAGAAGGAGCTGATTAACCTCGTGCTTGCCACTTCTTGCTAAAATCTAGGAAGCAAGACCTATATTTTTAAGCCTGAAGTTGCCAAGTCCTTTCTGTTTCTCTGTTTAAATTCCATATTTATATAAAATCTGTCCTATTATAAGACATGTTTGCACCTCTGAAAAAAACGCAGGCAACATGTCACTTGTAGTGTGAGCATGTTTGCTGGTTTCCCATGATTCTATGGACTCACAGGGGTCAGCATCTGCAGAACACGGCTAGTTACTAATGCTAGCACCTTGAAAGTACACGGCGCATTGCTATGAATCACATTTCCACTGAATTTTATACTTTGAATATCTAAAAACCACCCAAATGTTGCTGTTTCTTTGAGAACAAGATAGAGTATATGGGAAGGGAGGAAAACTAGTGTAAAACCTTTTGTATTCTTTATAGGCAAACACAAGGTAAGACAACAGGCTAAGAAAGGGAGAAGCAAGGAGAAATGGAAAAGGAGCTAGGTAGTGGAATAGACTAATATAAAATATCTAAAAATGCTCTAAGCCAATTTAAATGTGCTTTAGAGGCTGCAAAAAGCCAAATGGGCACTGCATAAAATTCAATATATAACATGGAAGACAAGTTGTAGACACTCCCCTAAAACAGAAAAAAAAAAAAAAAAAGATTACCAAAAGGATGAGAGAAAACTATAGCTATAAAGACAAGAGAATAAAATTCCAACATTCATAACTAAGATTCCAGGAAAAAAAAACACAAATATAAGAGAAGCAGTAATTGACCACATCTTGGAACATGAAGCAAGTATCAACTGAGTTATAAGGACTGAAATCATTCACAGTATATTTTATGACTATAATAGAAATAGCCTAGAAATAAAAAACAGTAGTTTTCCTAGAAAACACTCAAATATTTGGAAATTCATTAATAAATTTCTAAATAATTCATGGTTGAAAGAACAAGTTACAATAAAATTTTGAAAATACTTTGTATTGAAGAATAACAAAAGTGCAACAAAAAAATGTGTAGGATACAACCAAGGCCATGGTTAGAAGGAAATCAATAGCCTAAATACTTAGTAAGGAAATAAGAAAGGCTTAAAATCAAAGTTGAAATATCCACCATAGGTAGCTAGAAAAAGAAGAGTAATTGAAACCAAGTAAAGTAGAAGGAGAGAAATAAAGGGGGAAAAAAGAGAGAAAAATCAACCCCCAAAGTGGTTCTTTTAAAATTTAAATAAATCTGTACTTCCTTGAAAGGACTAATCTAGAAAAGAGAGAGACAGAGAAAGCACAGATTATCAATATGAGGAATTAAAACTGAACATCACCATACAGTCTATAGATATTAAAAAGATAATGAGAGGATATTATAGATAATCTTCTTTAGATTAATTTGGAAATTATGAAATAGAAAAATTCCTACAAAAGCACAACTTAGAAAATTAATATAAGAAGGAATAGAGATCTGAATAGTACTGTTTTTTATTAAAGATATTTAATTTGTAATTAAAAGCTTCCTACAAAAACATCTCCAGGCTCAGATGGTTCCAGTATTGAATTCTTCTAAGCATTTCTGGGGAAAGTGACACCTATCTTATAGGAACTTTCCAAAGACTAGAAAAAGAGGAAATGCTTCTCAACCCGTTATAAGACCACCTTAACCTTTATGCCAAAACCTAACAAGGGCATTATAGGAAAGGAAAATTACTGGCTAACGTTCTCCATGAACATAGATAGAAAAATATTAAACAAAATATTAGCATATTTAATTCAGCAAAATACAAAAAGGAAAATACATCAAGAGAAATTTACAAATATGAAAATGGAGAAAGCAAGAAAGAGCAAGGTGGTATTGGATTGGAGTAGAATGCATCAGTGTGAGGTTGTGGTTTTCTAGATAGATTAGAGAGAGAGAGAGAGAGAGATGATAGATAGATGAGAGATAGGCAGGCAGGTGAGAGGTAGATACTAGAGATAGATGATGATGAAGAGATAGCTAGCTAGAGATAGAGAGAGATGATTAGATAGGTAGAGAGAGAGAGATAGAAAGAGAGGACAAACAGACGGTAGATAGATTAGATAGAGAAAAACTACATATAGAAAGATGAGAGATAGGTAGATAACAGAGATCGATGATGATGATGATGAAGATGATAGATTAGATAGCTGGATGTAGAGATGATAGATTAGGAAGAGGTATAGATTAGGGGAATAGACAGAGGGATGGATGGATGGATGGATGGATGGATGGATGGATGGATGGATGGA
>JAKSZT010054544.1:12193770-12204783 GCA_026826555.1 Tolypeutes matacus
GGATGGATGGATGGATGGATGGATGGATGGATGGATGGATGGATGGATATGTTAGACAGAGATATAAACTAGGGACATGATGGATAGATGGATAGGTATAGATAGAGAAGAGAGTCAGACACGCATGGATGATTGGTAGATATAGACAGACGGCAGGCTAACGTGGGTAGGCTGGTGGCTGCACACACACGTGCTCACATAGACACACATAGAGTCTCCACTGTGCGTTCATTCCCAGCTCCGAGAGGCCCTGGCGCCAGCAGCAGGCCAACAGCGCCAAGCCCACCTCGCCCCGGACCTCGGCTTCCAAGTACCGCTTTCCACTACCAGAAACCAGGGCTCCGTGGAGAAATGATTGATTCCAGGTCTGGGGCAGGAAAAGCACAAGATGAGCCAGGAAGCATTATTCCAGAAAGCAAGAAAGCACTAGCCTAGTGGGGCCAAGCTAGTGGACACAAAGCCAGCTTGAGTGAGCTCCCACTGGGCAGACTGAGGACACTCAGAGCACTGAGGTGGAAAATGATAAGAACAGACTACGGCCCGTTGAGACGAGTGGGAAACATGAGTCCTTTCAGAGGTAGATTAAGTAATTAGTATAAAACTTGATGAGGAACAAGATATACATAGTTTCAAAGCACCTCTCCTCAAAATGTGTATTAATTACAAAGGAGGAATGAGCAATTTTACAGTAGAGAAACCCGGCAGACACTGCCTTAATCAAATAGTCATTAGTGCTGGGACAAATGAGACTCCTGCACCACCCAACAAGATGCAGTGGGAAGGACCCAGGCTCACTCTAATATCCTGTGAAATAAGAGGAACCTCAATCTAATTATGAGAAAAACACTAGTCAGATCCAGATTAGGGGACTCTTTTGAAGACAACTGGTCTGGATCTTCAAAAGCATCAAAGTCATGAGGTCAAGGAAAGACTGTGGAACTATCCAAGACTAAAAGAGCTCAAGAGACTTGACAAGTAGGGCAGCCGGTACGTGATTCTGAAGGACATCGTTGAAGCCACTGGCCAGACTTGACTGGGGTCTGAGGATTACACGGCGTGATGGATTGATGTTGAAACCTTGATTTTGATAGTTATAGCGAAGAATGTCCTTGTTATAGGAAATATACAATTTTCATTTTCAGGGATGATGGAACATCATGTCAGCAACTTAATATCAAATTTCTTAGAAAAAGCAAGCTTTTTGTACTCTATTTCTAACTATTCTCTAAGTTTGTTATTGTTTTAAAATTATCTCAAGTTTTAAGTAAATATACACACTCACATATAATTCTCCACATAAACAAAATTAAGGAGGAAAGAACATGATTATTTCAAGAGATGCAGAAAAAATACTTGACAAAATTTCACATACATTCATAATTAAAAGAAAAAAAAAAACTCCTCTCAGAGAGTCTTGCAATGTTTGCTCTGAGAGGTAGAGAGCTAGAAGTTGCTCCTACACTTTCAGCAAAAAAGAGTCAGACAAACTTCAAACTCACTATTTTTTCAAACCCATCTGAGAGCAGAAGTCACATAGTAACTACCTAATCTAAAATTTTTGGAGAGAAGATGCCTGCAGGGGGAGAAGGACATGGGCTCACCTGGGGACAAGGACTCACCTGGGGACATGGGCCCACCTGGGGATAATGGGCTCATTGGGAACAGATATGGCCAGATGCCACTGTGAAGAGTTGATACAGCAGGTTACAGTTGGTAAGTGTCTTTGTTTGGTTTCCTGTGGCTCCCATAACAAAGTGCCTCAAACTGAGTGACTTAACAGAAATGTATTGTCCCCCAGTTCTGGAAGCCGGAAGTCTGAAATCAAGGTGTCAGCAGGGCCACGCTCCCTCTGGCACCTGTTGGAAAGAATCCTTCATTGCCTCTTCTGTCCTCTGGCCATCACTGACAAGCCTGGTATCCAATGGCGTGTGGCAGCATCACTCCAATGCCTGCCTCCATCATCACGCAGCCACCGTCTGTGTGTCTGTCTCTTCTCCTCTTCGTAGGAAGACCCCAGCCCTATGGGATGAAGGGCGCGCCCTACTCCATCATGACCTTGCCTTGACTAATTCCACCTGCAGTGACCCCGTTTCCAGACAAGGTCACATTCTGAGTTCTGGAGGTTAGGACTTCAGGATATCTGTTGGGGGGACACAATTCAATTCATGCAGGCAGCACAGCTTAGGGAGAGTGCATGCCCTCCTGCAGGCTCTTTCCTCACCCTGAAAAGGCCCCACCAAGCTCTAAAAATATGCCCGTTGTGCAACAAACCTTGCAGAAGGAAACAGCAGGCAGGAGAAAGGGCAAGAGAGCCCCGCAGCATCCTGCTCTCCATCTCCCCTGGGAACGAAAGCTGTACCTTGTTGGGGAAGTGCAACAGTCCTGTGGCCATGGAGCAGGGCGCAGGGGGGGCAGGCCCACACACTCAGCCGCAGGTACAGGGGCCTGGGCGGGAGGATCACAAGGGCACACTCCCGAGCCCCTGGGGAGCAGTGCACACCTGCAGCTCCAGCTTAACCAGAGCCACAGAGGTGGCAACCGGTGCGAGTAATTCAGCCCATGACCACCTTGGCCCCCTCGGTAGATGCAGATGCAGTTTTGAAAACACTCAGACATATTTTCCTAGTAAATGCTCTCAGCAAGTTAGGAAGAAAAGGGAACTTCTCTAAACTAATAAAGAGCATCTGCAAAAACTTTACAGCTCACTTGGTGAAAAACTGACCGCTTTTCCTCTAAGACGGGGAACAAGGGAAGATGTTCTCTCTCAGCACTCCTGTTGAATGCCGTACTGGAGGTCTTAGTGCAATAAAGTCAGAAAAAGAAATAAAAGACACATGGGTCAGACAAAAAAGAAGAAAACCTGACTCCACTCACAGGTGGTATGACGATTGCCTATGGAGAAAAATCACAAGAATCTCCAAAAACCTCCTAGAACTAATAGATGAGCTCAGCAGGGTCACAGGATAAAAAGTCAGCATACAAAAACGAATTGTATTTCCTATACAATCAATGAACAATTGGAAATTGAATTTTTTTAAATTGCCATTTACAATAACACCCAAAACTTGAAATGCTTAGATAAAAGTCCAACAAAATATATGCCAGTTCTATACACTGAAAACTATAAAGCACTGATAAAAGCAATCAAAGAAGACCTACGCTGGTGGAAAGATATATTGTGATTGTGGACTGGAAGACTCAGTATCGTCACCTGCTTTCCCACTTAGATTTACAGATTTGTTGTAATGCCAATCAAAATCCCAGCAGGATTTTTTTGGTAGATATTGTTCCAGTGTTGTTTTTTGAAAAGACTATCCTTTCTCCAAATAATTGCCTTTGCACTTTTGTCAAAAATTAGGTGACTGTATTTGTGTGGCTCTGATCCAGTTTCTCTGATCTATTTATAATATAATAAGTCTTGAAATCAAGTATAATCAGTCTTCCAACTTTGTTCTTTGTTTTCAAATTTGTTTTGACTTTTTTTTTTTTTTTGCCTTTCCATACTAAAATAAATTAGAGTCAGAATGAAATATTTATCCCAACTAGCCTACTTTTAAAGACATAGTTATGAGAATGAAGAGAAGTGATGAACTATGAGAAAATATTTTCAAATCACATAACTAACAAAGCACTTGAATCTAGAACATATTGAGAATTCTCAACATTCTACAGTAAGAAAATGAACAATCCAATAAAAAAATTTGCAAGAGATCTGAACAGAAACTTCACCAAAGTAGACCAAAGAAAGTATAAAGATAGCAAATAAACAAATAAGCAACCATATAGGGAGATGCTCATTAAGAAAGTGTGAGCTTATGAATGATCAGAATTGGAAGGATTCTAACTGCTTGACAGTATGAGAAAGATGAAAGAAATATGGTGCATTTTCTCACTGGAATACAGTTTATTCATTAAATAGTATGGGCACAGAGAATAATGGTTAAGAAAGATTTTTTTTAAAGATTTATTTTTTAAATTTATTTCTCCCCACTCCCACATTGTTTTGCATTTGCTGTGTCTGTTTGTTGTGTGCTGGCCTTCTTTTTTAAGGAGGCACCGGGAACCAAACCTGGAACCTCCCATGTGGGAGGGCGGCACCCAATCACTTGAGCCACTTCTGCTCCTGCTTTGTTGTGCCTCTCATTATGTTTTTCTTCTTGTGTCTCTTGTTGTGTCATCTTGTTGCATCAGCTCACCATGCCAGCCCATCGCATCACCTCGCTGTCTTGCTCCTCTTCTTTAGGAGGCACCTAGAACCGAACCCAGGACTTCCCATGAAGTAGGCGGGAACTCAATCACTTGAGCCACATCCGCTTCCCAGGAAGATTTTAATAACATTTCTTAGCTGTGTTTTTCTATGATTCATATTATTTAAACCAAGAGTTTTGTTGCTTTATGAATATTTCTTTGGTCGCTGGGTTTATTTGGCATTATCCTAACTTGTTCCCATTTCTTTTCCTAAGTTTTCTGCTTCTTCCAAATATTTTCAATAGAATACTTCATTTTAACTGCTTATGTCCCCCTCAAAGAAACTGTCCTTATCCTTTAAATACTAGTGCCTTCTTTGCTTCCTAAAATGGCAATGGCCTTAATTCATTTTAAAATGAAAAAATAAAGTTTCCAATTCTGGGAAGCTAGTTGATTTGCAATACCGATGCATACAAATTCAGTACTTTGATGATGTACATGATGCTACATGATGCTACAGCTGTATTTTTATGTCCCAACAATTTCAAGTTTTTATAGACTTGAATAAAATACTAATTGCTTTAACAAGGCATATTGATTGATGATAAAAATAATTAAGATATTTTTATTTACCAATCATCAACCAAAACAGAATCTTCTAAAAGGAAACACACAGAGACATAGAAACATTAGTAGATTAATACAAACAGGACATCAAATACATGGATTTCTAAAATAACTGATCTTGTAATAAAATATTCTCCACCACAAATGTGAGCCAAACCTATATTTCATTCATTTCAAATATTTGAATGCTTCAACTTCTGGCTCACAGTTAAGCCTCTCAGAAATCCTTTGCGGGAATTCAGAAGGCACAAACCTACTCCACTGCTGCCTGGGAGCAAACCATCTCCTTAAGCCATGGCTCACCCAGAGCTCATCATCAACTATCAAGGCTGCTCTCGGACCCCCAGAAGAATTGAAGGCAGCAGCTATTCATCTGCTGATGAGGACAGAGAGAGAAGGGTGGGGTCCTTGCAGGGGGGGGGGGGCCTGCCTCCCCTGCAAGCCTAGGGGACACTTTACTCATGGACTTCTGCAGATTCTCTCCTGCCACCCGAGCTCCACGTCAGGCCTCTTAGAGTCAGTGACCAACAGCCAGATGCTTCTCTTTGGCAAGGCCCCCCTCTGGGGTAAGTTCTCCTGACACCTGCAGCACCAAATTACATGTCATCATGAAACACTGAAACAGCTGTAGAGGAGGTAGAGTATCATGATGTCATCTTTTCCCCTTCCCAGGGCTGTTTTGCATAATCATTTTTATTACCTTCCATCTTTCTGTAAACCACCCCAGTGTTGAAAGTTTCTCTCCTGCACTCACTCATGCTCTTCCTCCTTCCCCCAAATGTGTCCGCAAATATTTCCAGAATTTTCTTTAGAAATAGATTATAAAAGACCTACATGTTTAGCAGGACGCTTCTCATCGTCACCCACGTGTGATGGTCTTTAAATTAAAGTTAATAAATCGAATTTATTAATGACTGAAGACAACTACACTTGCCCTTGAAATTTAGAAGTCAAGCATCAAAACTCAAGCAATAAAGCCAAGGCAGCACCCATTTTCTCCCCAGTTCCTCCCCACCGTGGGCCAGCATTCACCGAGGTGAAGTCCTCACTCGATCACATCTCCTGTGAAGAACACCTGAATAAGATCGCGTCGCCTCCAATCACGCACCTGAGAAATGAGGAAACCAAATGTTCATCCGAAAAACACACACAAAAAAACAGCGTGCTTGCTGGCCCCAGCGCATGCCAGGCACGCAGTCAGATGCTCTGCCAGCTCATAGTTACTAAAGGACCTTACTGCATCCGCTGGGAGCGGAAGATCTTGTGCTTTATGCTATCCTTGGAAAATCAGCAAAGCATTGGGTTCTGTTTATTTCCTAAAAGAAATTACACAGCTGTTGTTCATAGAAAGGCTAAATTTTTAAGCAACTGTTTTCCTTACTTAGTATTTCATTATCAGTACGTGCCTATGTGTATTTAATAGTGACACCATTCGACACAGCTTTTATTGGAGGCCCTGATCGTTTTCATTGGCATCTGGGAAGCCGTGTGAACTCGGGACCATAAAAGCCCAGTGCACATGAAGGATGCATTGGGTCTGGTTTCTGAGCCTAATCCCAATCCCAAGAATTTCTTTCTGAAGACTCTCATTTTTGAGACGTTTGGAAATAACGTTTGTATGGCAGTTTTTCACTAAGTATCGTGCAAAACTTCCTACCACGTGATAAAAGCCGATGGTGAAGTCAATCGGTTCTGCTCCCAGAGACACACAGCCACCTCCACCTCCCCAGCACGCGGCGGAGAAAAGCCACCTTGGACGAGCTAGGTCGGGGCATTTTCCTCTGTTACCATCAGCTGAAGGATGAAGCCAGAATAACTGAAGGGAGGTACAGCGGGGGCCACTCTGGGTGCTGGGTGTGCCCTGCTCGAGGATCCACAGGTGCAGCACGTGCAGGCTGGACAGAGGCTGCCCGAGGACCCACGGCTCATTCTGGAAGCCCATGCGGCTTCCCGGGTCAAGCAGAGGAGTCTCGTTATAAAGATCCACTCTACTCACAGCGGAAAACAGAAGCCCCCTGTCATTTCCTGGAACGTAGCAGTGCCACCGAGCCTGTTATGCGTGAGGTTCCTTTGATATTTGAGCAATAACTGAAGAGCCATGTAACTATTAACCTACGACTGTGTAGCCAGTGCAAGGACTCTGGGAGGCTCCGAACTGCATGTCAGATCTACTGCGCTCTGCAGCTTGGGGCCTTTCGTGTTAAAAAATTTTTTAAAAAGGTTGGACTACTGGCTCAATAATAAAAATTTGATCACATCTTAAACTAGAGATCATCTGTATTTGCATTCCCAGATTCTTTATCAGTAACATGTTGATGCATGTTTGAAAATTTATTAGATGCTGTAAAACAAATCATTAAGCAGGAAGCAGTTCGGAGCCTCAGAGCTCTCTGACCCTTTGTAACCCTATTATAGCACCAAAGTGTTTCTAACAAACAAAAGAGAAATTAGCTCTTTTGTTCTCAGGACTGTCAAGCAGGTTAGTTCATCTAACATAGTCTTTTATTAATAAATGGCACAGATTTTCATGCTAGCGTAGCTAAAGCAAATCACATCATCGTCTGAAAAAGACATACCTATTATTTTTCAGTGATATATTGCTTTGCAGCTGTAGCCAAAACAATCTAATAAGCACTATTAGATAAAGGATTCTGAATATGAATGTATTGAATTTGTAGTGGAAGAAAATGAACATATTGCAGCATTTATGTCAGATTGGGTTAAGCTTGGGCATCTCTTTCTCCTTAATAAATGCAGATCAAAAGACTTCTCTTATGTAAAAAATAATAATACAGATTTCAGCAATATGAAATAACACAACCACTTTGTAATGTTAGGAGGAAATCAGTCAGCCATGTGCTATACTGAATATAAATTATTTTAGGGGGGCAAACAAATCCTGTGATGCTTTCTCCCACACATTTATATTCATAAAAGGTTCCAAACGCCTCAAACAATAGCAGTGATCCACTTGCCATAAAGCATTCGGCATTCTCAGTGTCACTGATGACAGCTTTGATAGACATGTACTCTATAAGAAAAATATCTTCTAGCACTCGACTCGTTTAACAAATTGATTAAACTTCTCTTCAACCAATTGTTTTTGTCTTAACTTCTTCTTCAGACATCACCTGAAGGAGACTGTGCTTGTTTCCAGAAGACTATGTAAAAGGAGACAGTTTAATCGCAGCCTCAACATTTCAGCACTGTCAGAATTTCCCCTCAAATGATAAATGATTGCATAATGCAACAGTCTACTGCTAGTGCTGAATTATATTAGCCATCAGTGTTCAAAACCCATTTGAAACTTAATTGTGCTGTGATAGTGGTATCCCCCAGTCAGCAGAACAGCAGGTTTATAAAAATCATCTCCTATGATTGTTAAACGCTTTCCTAATGAAGCCGATGATCACAACATTTTGCAATAAACGCTTCTGTCAAGATGTCACAAATGCGTGATCGTGGCCTCTACAGTGAGAAAGTGCTTCTGTGATTTGGGTTTATCTTCATTGCAAGGAATTCAACAGATCGGTCTGCATATGGAAGATAATCTCCATAAAAAAGGGAAAATGCCGTATATTAAAATGGGATTATCAACTAGAACGTAATCATGCCACTGTGTAATTATATGGTACACCATACGTAGATGTGAACAATCATACAAGAAAATAATTGAGGGCCATAAAACTTAATTCAGAAAAATCAATAGAATATAAAAGCAATCAGATAAGGCCTCTTAAGAAATCGATCAAGGCTTGTACAAAGTCATAATGTGTTTTCCTACGAGAAAAGGAGCTAAATGAAGCAGAGAAACCTACATAATATTCTACAAGTAGGTTTCTAGAGGTGCTTGTATATTGAAGAGGGAAGAAGAATGGAAAATGCAATTACTTTTTACATTCTAGAACCACGTGTACCAGGAGCAAAAGGAATATATGTTAAACGCTGCAAACTGAGAGGGCTGTTAGAGCAATTATTCCTTTTTGATCATTTATCTATATTTGCGTCTTTTTGTATCTCTCTAGAGTCTAAAAAAGCTATTAGGCTCTGCTCATTGCAACTTTATGTATCTTTATATATTGTACGCACGATCTGAAATACTCAAAGATTTAAATATTGGTATAACGTGGAACCTAACTGCACGGTGGAAAGGAACAGAAGCGTCTTCCCCCACCCAGAAGTTTGTCCAGGCTCAGCTGCTGCTTTGTCTGGGTGTCAGCCCCTCATCACTTCAACAGAATTTGGCCACGTAATTTGAACAGAACAGTGTGCTCAGCCCAAACTGCTTTCATTACATAGGGAAAAAAAAAAGTTTATAAATGAAACATTTTATCCTAAGGGAATATGCCACTATTGGATTTTTTTCCCTAAGGATATGGGGAAATAATCAAGGGAAAATACACACTACTTTTGAAATATTCCCACCAAAACTCTGCACAATTGTACATTAGCAAGAGCTTTGCGGTTTATTTTGTATGAAAACAAATAACAAAAGCTCATGTAACCTATAGGTGAAATGTATCCCTAATACCCCAAAGCACACTCGCAGGCTTTCAGAGGAAACAAATAACTTTTTGTGAAACAGTTAATGTTACCTTTTTTCTTCAGGAAAAAAAGAAAAAAAAGGCAAAGAAAAAAAAAAAAACGACCTCAAAAAAAAATTTTTTTTTTTTGAGCCAATCTTGGGCATTGCACATTCTCAGGGCCACATGATTATATTAGCTAAAAGTAGCTGGATGTATTGCATCTATTTTTTAAAGGGAAGTCCATTTACAATTGATTTGAAAGAATCTCTATTAGGTTCACAGTTTCAGAGAAGGAAGCACAAAAGGGCTTACGTATGATGCCGGGAAAGCTGAAAAGAGAAACTTACGTGCTATCACTGTAGTTTATGAAAACCAAGTCAGATTGTTTACTACAAAGTTTGTTCTAATGTAATTTAGAATTCGAGGGGAATAAGCCGTTTTTTTTTTTTTGTTTGTTTGTTTTTTGTTTTTTCTTGTCTCCTAACGATCGTGCTGTTATAACCCTGTTCAAAAGGGTGTTTGTCCTCCACCACAGCAAGGCCGTGAGGGGCCCACGCACACCCCCTAGGCAGGCGCCTGCCAATATGCCCACAAAACAACGGCCACGACCCGAACGATGACAACACAACAATACATTTTTTAAAGATCTCTGGGATCTTTAAAATGTCTGTATTGTTGTAGCCTCTCCAGTGGAGAGTGAGATGGGGGGAACAGAGGGGAATTCAGGGGTGGGTGGGCTCAAGGAAGGTGAATACAGAGGGATGGGGGAAAGCCCTGGCTCGCACGGGCGTTTATCCCCACAGTGTCACCCATGCTGATGGAGTGGAGCGTGTCACTGCCCCAGCAGATCCCTAGACCAGCGGCTTTCCCACAAGTACCTGCTCTGTGAATTAGGGGAAAGGAGGTTATTGGCTATTGTTATGTGCCTCGTTGCCAAAAGGGGGATAACATGATACTAGTCCGTCCTTCCCTACTGGATGGAGGGATGGTAGGAAGTCTCTCCAAAAATCTGAGAAACCATGATCTTGCCTTCTCTGCCATTAATCTTACCATCTTACCTGCAGAAGTCAGGAATGTGAAGAGGATTGTGGGAAGGTGGGGGAGTAGGGAAGTCCAGGAATCAGTCCCTCCACCAAAACAACTATTCAAGTGGCAGGAACTGTGCAAATCAACTATTTTGGAACTCTGGAGTCTAATGGCATCCAGGGAAGAGCTGGAAGAAGAGGCTAGTAAATTGCAGTAAATATTGATGAATTTCACCTCCTATGTAGCAACTACCACCCCCCATCGCCCAAACACGTGCCAGGCAGCTCTGGGGTCTGCAGCCCCGGCTCCTGGTATAGCTTACTGGTGCCAGGATGGACAAAAAGAACATCGTCTTCCATTAAATTTGTGTGTGTATGGTCTGGTTGCTGAACACTGCTTTTGAGCACTGCCTTTGAGCACTCCTTCTGATCACAGTGGAAGGGTGGAGGGGGGCAAGGAAGGAAGCCATTGTTTCAACACCACAGGAGGAATGGCAGAGGAGTCACAGAAATGAGATTTATTTATAGCTTTTTCTCCCTCCTTCCTCCCTCCTCCCCTCCTCCCTCCCTTTCTCTCTCTTTCTTTCTTTCTTTCTTTCTTTCTTTCTTTCTTTCTTTCTTTCTTTCTTTCTTTCTTTCTTTCTTTC
>JAKSZT010054544.1:12204793-12285331 GCA_026826555.1 Tolypeutes matacus
TTCTTTCTTTCTTTCTTTCTTTCTTTCTTTCTTTCTTTCTTTCTTTCCTTTCTTTCTTTCTTTCTTTCCTTACCCTATTTGGAAGCAAAAATAGTTTGGAAAAGTCACAAAGTGATAGCTCCAGCTCTCACAAACAAAATATCCAATAATTCCAGAGGAGTGGGCGAATAGGATTTCCAGAGTTACACCAAGTTAATACTCAGAATGTTGAGTTCTCAACAAAAAAATTTAAAAACACACAAAGAAACAGGAAAGTATAGCCCACTCTCAGGAGAAAATAAATAATATGACATAAACCATCCCTGAGACTTTAAATCAACTGTCTTAAATATGTTCAATGGGCTTAAGGAAATCATGGAAAAACAACTAAAGGAAATTAGGGACAAGGGTCTGAACAAAACAAAGAGAGAAATTACTTTAAAAGGAACCAAACAGAAATTCTGGGGTTGAAAAGTATAATAATTGAAGTGAAAAACTCCCTAGAAAGTTTCAACCATAGACTTGAGCATGTCAAAGATAAGACAAGAGAACAATTGAAATTATCCAATGTGAGATGCAGAAAAAAAAAATAATGAAAAAAAATAAGTAGAGACTGAGAGACCTGTCCACATATGCATATGTATGTGCATATCAACATACACATGACAAGAGTCCCACAGCACAAGAGAGAGAAAGTGCCACAAAAAAAAAAAAAAAAAGATTTGAAGAAATAATGGCAGAAAACTCCCGAAATCTAATGAAAGACATGAATATATATACATACTGATAAAAGATTCAATCCAGCAAGAAGATATAATGATTATAAACATATAGGCATCTAACAACAGAACCCCAAAATATATGAAACAAAAACTGGCAGAATTGAAAGGAGAAATAGATTGTTCTACAATAATGATAGGAGACTTCAATATACCACTTTCCATAATTAATAGAACACCTAGACAGAGATCAGTAAGGAAATAGAGGACCTGAACAACACGTAAACCAATTACACCTAATGGGCATAGGTAGGGCACTCCATCCAGCAAGAGCAGAACACACATTCTTCTCACATGTGCATGGAGAGACTGGGAGAGACCACATGTTGAGCAACAATTCCCATCTCAATGGACTTAAAAAAGATATCTTCTCTTACCACAATGCAATGAAACGACATTAATAACAGAAGTAAAACTGGAAAATTTACAAATATGTGGAAGTTAAACAACATACTCTCAAACAACAAATGGGTCAAAGAAGAAAAATCACTAGGGAAATTAGAAAACACTTAGAAACAAATTAAATGAAACTCACAAAAATGGAAACATACCAAACATACCAAAATTTATGGGCTGCAGCTAAGACAGTGTTCAGAGGGAAATTTATAACTGTAAATGTTTACATCAAAAAAGAAGAAATATCACAAATGAATAACCTAACTTCATACCTAGCAGAAATAGAAAAACAAAAGCAAGCTGAACCCGAAGTTAGAAGAAGAAAAGAAATAATAAAGATTAAAGTAGAAATAAATGAAATAGATAATAGAAAAGGAATAGAGTGAATCAATGAAACCAAAAGCAGTTCTTTGAAAAGATTAATAAAATTGATAAACCTATAATCAGACTGACAAAGAAAGAAGAGCACAAATAACTAAAATCAAGAATGAAAGGTGAGACATTACTACCAACCCCACAGAAATAAAAAGAATTATAAGAGGGCATTATGAACAATTGTACACAACAAATTAGATATCTAGATGAAATGGACAAATTCCTAGAAACATACAAGTTGTCTAAACTGATCTCAACAAACCCATAACAAGCAAAGAGACTGAATCAGTAATCAAAAGTGTCTCAACAAAAAAAGTCCAGGACCAGATGGGGTTTCACAGCTGAACTCTACCAAACATTTAAACAAGAATTAACACCAATCTTTCTCAAACTTTTCCAAAATGTAGAAGAGGTTCACTTTATACACATTGTATGAGGCCACATTACCCTGATACAAATGCCAGATAAAGATAGCAGAATAAAAGAAGACCAATATCCCTTATAACTATAGATGCAAGAATACTCAACAAAATACTGGCAAACTGAATGCAACAATATATTAAAATGATTATACACCTTAACCAAGTGTGATTTATTCCAAGAATTGAAGGGTGGTTTAACATAAGAAAATGGATTAATGTAATACACGATATTAATAGAAGAAGGGGGAAATAAAACATGATCATCCCAATCGATACAGAAAAGGCATTTGATAAGATCCAACACCCTTTCATGACAAAAGCAGTCAGAAAACTAGGACTAGAAGGAGATGTTCTCAACATGATACAGAGAATTTATGAAATATCCACAACTAACCTCATATTCAATGGTGAAAGATTGTAAAGATTTTCCTCTAAGATCAGGAACAAGACAAGGATGCTCACTGTCACCACAGTTATTCAACATTGAACTGGAAGTTCTAGCCAGAGCAATCAGACAAGAAAAATAAATAAACAGCATCCAAATTAAAAAAGAAGAAGTAAAACTATCTATATTCAAAGATGTTATGTTCCTATATATAGAAAATCCAAAATAATCCACAACAAAGCTACTTGAACTAACAAATGAAATCAGCAAAGTTGCAGGGTACAAGAACAACATACAAAAGTCAGTTGTGTTTCTATATATCAGTAATGAAAAATCTGAAAAGGAAATTTAGAAAATAATTTCATTTACAATAGATTCTAAAAGAATAAAATACCCTGGAATAAATTTAATCAACAAGGTGAAAGACTTATGTTAGTTCTCTGTTGCTAATACAAATACCATACAATGAATTGGCTTAACCACAGGAGTTTATTGGCTCATGGTTTCAAAGGCTAGAAGGCTTTCTCCCTCCTGTGGTTGGTATCCTCTCGCTGGTCAGTGATCTTTGGCTGGGTTCCTTGGCTTTTCTATCACATAGCAAAGTCTTCTCCTTCTCTTTTGGGTTCTGCTGATTTCCAACTTCTTGCTTGTCCCCATGGCTTCTCTTTTTCCATGTCCAATTTCCTTTGCCTCTAAGGACTTTAGCCATACTGGATTAAGGCCCACCCTCTTGGTTGGGGCACACCTAAACCAATAACATCCTCAAAGGTCCTATTTACAAATAGGTTCACACTCACAGGATCATGATTTGGGACCTGAATATGCCTTTTGTAGAGGACATGATTCAATCTGCAATACTTGTACACTGAAAACTACAAAACTTTTCCAAGGAAACTAAAGAAGTCCTAAATAAATGGCAAGACATCCTATGTTCATGGATTGGAAGACTTATCATTGTTAAGATATCAATAGTCCCTAAAGTGATCTAAAAATTCAATGCAATCCCTATCAAAGAAATAAACCTTCACATTTATAATCAGTTGATTTTCAAGAAGGACACCAAGTCCATTAAATTAGGAAAGAATAGTCTTTCAACAAATCATCTTGCAACAAATGGAAATCCACATGCAAAGAATGGATTTGGATTCCACTCTCCCATATACAAAACTTATTTCAAAATGGATCAAGACTACCTAATATAAAAGCTAAAATGATAAAATTCTTAAAATAAAACATAGAGAAATATCTTCAGAATCTTTTAAGGAATGAATTCTTAGATTTTACACCAAAAATATGAGCAACAAAAGAAAAAATAGGTAAATTAGGCTTCATCAAAATAGAAACATTTGTGCTTAAAATGGTATTATCAAGAAAGACAACATATAGAATAGGAGAAACTATTTAGAAATCATATATCTCTGTAATGTTTTATTATCCAGATTATATGAAGAACTCCTACAACTCAACAACAAAAGACAAACAACCCAATTAAAAATGGGCAAAGGATTTGAACGGACATTTTTCCAAAGAAGAAATGCCAATGGCCAATAAGCACACGAGAAGATGATCAACATCATTAGCAATTAGAGAAATGCAAATCAAGACTCCAATGAGATATCACTTCACAGAATAATAAGAAAATACAGAAAATAACAACTGTAGGAGAGGAGATGGAGAAATGGGAAGGAACCCTTGTGTATTTTTGGTGGGGATGTAAAATGGTGCAGCTGCCGTGGAAAGCAGTTTTATCATTCCTCAGAAGAATTAAACATAGAAATGACCCAGCAATCCCAATTCTAGGTTTGTATGCAAACGAACTGAAAGCAGGGACTCACACAGACATTTGTACAGCAATGTTCATCACAGAATTATTCAAATAGCCAAAAGGTGGAAACAATACAGGTGTCCATCAGCTGATGAATGGATCAACAAAATGTGGTCTATCCATACAAAGCAATTCATCCATAAAAGGAAATAAAGCTCTGACACATGCTACAACATGGTGAGTCTTGAAGACATCACATGTTAAGTAAAATAAGCACAACACAGAAGGACAAATGTATGATTTCTCTTATAGGAAATACTAGAATTAAGAAATTCATAGAGAAGAAAGTAGAATAATGGTTACCAGGGGCTGGGGGTGGAGGGGAACTGGAAGCTCTTACTTAATGGGTACAAGCTTCTGTTTGGGATGATGAAAATATTCCGGAAGTAGATAGTGATGAAAGTTAAACAACATTGTCAATGAACTAATGTCAAAGAATTGTCCACTTAAAAATGGTTTTAAAAAAATTTATGTTATATGTATTTTACCGCAATAAAAAAAAATGAAAAAAAAAAGTCAGGGATTGCAAGACAGTCAAATAAGAAGAGAGGCAGTTTGCTTACAAAAGGGATTCTTCACAAAAGGATTGAGCATAGGATTCCATGAAAAAGCTAATTCCCACAGTGCAATTAAAGTGATTTGCTATGAAAATGCCATCTCCAAAATTCTATGTAAATAGATAAAAGTTACAATATGAGCCACGCTGGGTCAAGTCTTGGTCACGGGGCTTTTGCACAGACAATGTGGGTCATTCCCAGAGCCACACAGGCCCAGGACGCTGTTGAGCAGTTAATGCAGCCCTCACGTGAGCAGGTATGTTCCCGGGGTCATCTCTAATCGCTGGCTGGGGCCTGGGCTTCCTGCTCCTGTAAGAGCGATGGCAGAGCCAAGGGGCCCCTCCTGCAAAGTCCTGGCCAAATCTGGTGGCATCAGGGCATGGAGAAGCCCCTTGTCCACTCTTCTCCAGAGTAGAACATGCAAATAAATTAAAGTTCTCTATGTTATGGCATTTGGATTAATAGTTTACCCTTATTTGAAAGCATAAATAATATATTAGTGCTATAGCACATGTATATCTTTGATAAAAAATTAAATATATCTGTATAGGAGGTACATGCTCAAAAATGCTCCCAATAGGAATTTATGATCAAATAGTTCAGAAAACATAATCTATTCATTGAATGGATGACTAATTTAGCCCACCCGAAATTTTCTCATTTTTATGAAGCCTTTGTTAAACGAAAGGGTCTCTATTTAGAGACCTTTTTAGGAGGCAGTGAAAGCTTCAAGGGCCTGTAGCTGAACTGGGCAAGTGACTATTACCTGTTGTTACAGTGACGGCATCCTAAGTCTCCACATTCTGAGCTGGCCCCCTTTTTCTCCGTGTGTTGCCTTCTTTTGCAACCAGAGAATTAAAAAAAAAAAAAAAAAAGCTTGGGTTTCTTCCCCCAAGCAACCAGCTCCAAGGACAGCCCATGGGAAGGGAAGCCAAGGGCAGGGTTTTATGGACTGAACTGTGTCCCTCCAAGGCCCTGGGCCTATGACAGTGACCTTATTTGTCAATAGGGCCTTTGAAGATGTTAGTTGAGAGGAGGCCAAACTGGAGTAGGGCAGGCCCTCATCCCGCAGGTGTCCTTATAAGGAGTGGAAATTTGGTCACGAACAGAGAGACAGAGTGAGAGTGACAGCCACGTGGCGGAGGCGGAGATGGCGCGAGGGCCCAGGCCGAGGAATGGTGTGGATTGCTGCCACCCGCCAAAGCCAGGCGAGGGGCGAGGCGTAGACCAGAGTCGCCCCTGTAACAGGACTTCTGGACTCCAGAACCACAAGACAACACACTTCCGCTGTTGACGCCGACCGGTCTGTGGTCCTCTATCACAGACTTTGGGGATGGTGGAGGGGTTCACTCTCTGTTTTGTTGATAGTTTCGCAGTATAGCCTTATGTCAAAACTTATCAAATTCTACACCAAATACGTGCAATTCATTGTATGCCAGTTTTACCTCAATTAAAAATAGAAAGCACTTAGCGAGTGCCAGAGGACAGTAGATGCTCAAAATATGTTAAATACTGTTATTATTATTTCCCCCACTGATGTTTATTCTGCTTGGCAAATTGCCTAGTCATGTACTCTGATGATTTTCTACTGATTTACCTTTTCTTTGGTAGCATTATTTTTAAAATGAAGGAAATTAATGAATCACAGTTTTAAAATATTTCCTCCAGCCATTCCTTTGCTTCTTAACTTTATTTTGGTGCCATAGGCATGCTTAGACACGCATCTGTTCCGATGGTTTCTAGTTTTCATGCCATATTTAGAAAAGGGTGAATTTGATTTTAAATATTCTGTCTTGTCTACTTTTGCCATCTTTATTGAAGTATAATTTATATATAATAGAATCCACTCATTCTTACTGAACAGTTTGATGAGTTTGGCAATTTTATATAGTCCCATAGCAACCATACTCTGCCATCATCCCCAAAAGTTCCCTCATGTCCCACCCTCTTACTTCCCTGGCTCCTGGCAAACATTGTCTGCTTTCTGACAATTTACCTTTCCTAGAATTTCATAAAAGCGGTTTCATATAAACACTTATGAAATACACAATTCTCTCTTTTGTACCTGGCTTCTTTCTCTTACCGAGAGATTTTTGAGAGTCATCCATGTTGTTGATTCTTCAGTGTTTCTTTCTTTTTATTGCTAAGAGGCATTCTCCAGTATGGTTATTATACCAAGCATTTGTTTTGTCCACTTACCTCTTAATGAACATTTCACTGTTTTCAGTGGGTTGCTGCTTTTGGTTTTGGTTTTGGTTTTCATTTGTTTTGTTTAGGCTCTTATGAATAATGCTGTTATAAACACCTGTGTACAAGTCATTGTGTAGACATACATATTCTTGGATAGATATCTAGGAGTGGGATGATGGTATTGAATGTTTAATTTGTTAAGACAGTGCCACAGTTTTCCAAAGTGGCTGCACCACTTTTCAATTCCACCAGCAAAGAATGAGAGTTCAGTCGCTCCATGTCTATGGCAACACTTGGTATTGTCAGGTTTTTGTTTTGTTTTTCTAGGAGGTACCGAGGATTGAACCCAGGGCCTTGTACATGGGAAGCAGGCGCTCAACCACTGCACTACATCCACTCCCCAATGAGAGTTGGTTTTTTCGTTTGCTTCTTTCGTTTGTTTGTTTTTTAGGAGGTACAGGGGATCAAACCCAAGACCTCGGATATGGGAAGCAGGCACTAAACCACTAGAGCTACCTCCACTCCCCTGTCAGCTCTTTTGTAATATTAGCCATTCCACTGGGTAGGTAGCAGTTTTGTCTTATCCCTTGTTAGAACTTATTTATGAGTAATACATTCCAATTCATATTAGCTTTCTTGCCCATGACAAAGATTTTATGCCTAAAATTTCCATTATCCAAGAATTGAAGGGGAGCAAAGCTTCCAAAGAGATGATGATTCAAAAGCGATATGTGTGTCTCACACCTTTGTCATATATTTAAAGAAAGATTTTGAATATAAATTGAACTTTTATCATGAATTGAGTGCTTTTTTGTAGGAAAGAAAATGAGGAATTAATAATTAAATATGAAGTATTTCAAGCATTTTATCCTACAGATATTTTCTTAGTAATATCAAAATAAAGATAAAGGAAACATGACACTCAGGTATTAAAATTACACATGCTACTTCTAAAATATACCATATGGAATATTTTATTAAGCTCAAATCGTGGTTGAGTCAGAAGGGAATGTACAAAGGAGACCGTGGCTTTGGGTCGTAGGTCAGGTAGAAATACAGAGGATCTACCCTCCTTATCAAGCGTGTGCTGGGGTGAAGGGAGAGCAGAATCCTTCACCTATAAACAGGCGTAAATGCATGCACAGATACACTCAGATATGAGGAATTGGATTTGGATTAGAAGGAACTCGGTTATGAACTCGGTACTTAATTACATAGGTGCTTTATTAAACGAGAAAATTGTATCAAACGTTCCCATTGAAAGCCTGCTCTAGCAGGCCTTGCAGGCACGCGTGTTGCCCTTAGGAGTCTCAGCAGGCTAAAGGTGCAGGCCCGTCAGCAGCCTCTTCTGCCACTGCCACTGTGAAATGTCGACTGTGACAAGCCAGATGGGGGTGAAAAGCAGATGTGGCGGCGCGTTCCTGCTCCTCGACTCCCTCCGCCCGTGTCATTAAGGAGCTGTCGCCAGCATCTGGCCACGTCTGAATCCAGCCCAAAGCTGGATTCCAAAGCATCTTCCTATCCTCTCTCCCTCTTTGGCCTGCCAACTCTGCTAACCCACTTTCTGCTATCTGGTTAAAAGGATTTCTCTAGTATTTGTTATCAATAGCTTTTTATATGCTTAACATTATAGAACATTTCCAAAGAGGGTGTGCATAATCAAATGTCATGATTTAGGTCCAAACTCACATGTACCTCCCCTTTCCTGGAAAACACCTTGGAATGTTTCATTTTAGAGCTCTGGAATTATACACTGAAGCAAAGCGGCTGGGGGGCTTATAAGGAAGAAACAAACCATGCGGTGAACTTTATTTCCCCCAAGATGGCAGAAATATTCTACTGTGGCCCCACATACACACTATAAACTTCTTGCAATTATAATTCAGAAATGAGAGATTCTTTGCTCTCCTTCTAAAAATGCCTGCGTCCATCTGAATCCACACATAAACAATAAACTTTTCTTGTCTATTTTATGCACAATAAAAGTTACGTAATATGCCACCTAATTATTACTTTATTGGTATTAACTCAAGAAAGGTGAACTTCATTTTCCAGAAATTAAGAAGCAAGTTAAGTTTCCTGTTGTTTGAAGAATTGGGGCAAAAGCAGAGGATAATTTCTCTCTTACCTCCTTCTATCACCTCCACAATTTCTTCATTGATCTCTGCAGCGACACAACATATGAATAGAAGGTTCTTTAGTATCAGTGAGCACCATGACGTTGGCTGTGCTTTATATGGCACCTGAAATTATTTGCCAAAGAATATCATCCCTTTAAGCTGCCCGTGCAGATTCAGCATAGAGGCATTGTTTCCAGAAATAAGGAACTAGCCAAGATCGTTCCTTTTCCCAATGAGGCCCCCTATTAATATATATCTGTGCACATTTTTATCAGAGGAACTAATAAGACGATGGCGGGGAGGCAAAGTTAGCTATTAGATAACAATTCTCCTGCCAAGAGCCATAATCCGACACAGATTGAGCTGGGCATGGTAGTCCATTAATGGTTCACAGCTCATACAATAATGACCTACTAACCCGTGCGGTGTTGCTCGCACATTTTGCCATCCCCTGGGATGCTACTGTCACTGTGTTATCTATTGCCTGCTTCCCTATCAAAGAAAAAAGCAGAGCTGAAATGTATGTACGCATCCAGCTCTGTAGTTCATTGCACACGAAGCCCGGCAACTGGAGGAACAATAGATTTATAAGTTTATCCTACATTAAACCAAACATGCCTGACTGCACTGTAAATTACTAAATAATAAACCAGGTGGTGTAAGATCCTGACTTGGACAGAATATAAAAATCTATCAACCTGTAAAATACAATAACCATAAATGTGCTATGTAGCTGATGGCTCAGGTAAACCATCCACCACCCGGATCCAAGGTTTCAGCAAGAAAATTGCAACAAAGGCATGCTAAATTTTAAACTTGGCTCTCTTTTCTTTTGTGCTCCCAGTCAGCTGGGGAAAGATCACCGAGTTAAAACACTTGAGTGCTTGTTTTGTTTGTTCAATTTTTTTGTCTGGAATTGCCCACTCTCCTTGTGCTCGGAAATTGCTCCCGAGCTGGAAGCTGGTCTCTTCCCAAGATGACGGGGGACTGCATAAAGGTTGTTTCGATGCTCAAACTTCACCTTCAAATTAGCTTGAAACACTCCACACTGACTGGAGAAAGCGGAAAATACAGGAAAGATGCAACCTTCAGACGATATATACCTTCCTCTTGAGAAAAACATTTTAAAACTGGGCTGACTCCATAAACCCCTGTCCTAAATCCCACACTTCACTGGTCATTTCAGAAATAAAATGAAGATTAAGTAAATTGCACTCCATCTTCCCTTGCCATCCCCTGCAAGAGAGATTCCATTTTTGTGAATCGCAGGGGGAAGAAAAGATAATTTTATTCAGTGAAAGATTCCAAACAGATCCCATAAATTGCGATTCCAAAACATACAAAGCTAATTAATTCCTTTTTTGGGGCTTTTCAATAAGCAAACCAGGTTAAGTTTCTATGATTTACAAACAGTGTTTACATTCACAGAGGTGCAACTAATTGCTACACGGTTTGACATCATTACAAGGAAAATGCTGGGGGATGGAGGCAGTTTAATTAGGGGCTGTTCAAGTTCTCTCTGTGATTACCGCCACAGAGCTTTTCTAATCTGCTTCTGCAGTACAGAGGGGCTGGAACCTGATTATATTTTGCCTGGTGTCTGCCCAAATTTTGAATGAAATATTATAATCCCTGCACAAAGGGTCGAGCTCATACAGTTTAGATTTCTTTCTGAATCGCATTCACCTGCTTGCACTCCTCAGATTAAACTCTTCTTATTTCACACACCGAGTCTGGGGTTACCGCGTGCAAGCCTTCCGAAGCACCGCGAGAGCGCTGCAAAGCGTTCTCAAGCCATGCTGAGAGGCTTCTTGCTTAGCAAGACATTTTAGAAGCAAATTTTACCATCTAGATAGTTCAGGCACAACACCAGCCATATTTATAAATAATTTACCTCCAAATTACAGTTGACTTTCCATTTCAGTCAATAGCAATTGTTTTGCCAGTTTTTATTTTAAAAGTTCCATCCAGTTAAGGTGCTACCTTCCACAATAAATTCAAGTCGCTAATGACAATGTTGTCACTTTGAAGTGCTAGAAACTTGAATGAGGCTGGAACTTAGGTTTGGCAATAAAAACGCAAGACATCTGGGTTTCACGAGCCCTGCCACCATCCCAGAATTGACCAGGAACGTGTCTCAGATGTTGATCCCCACAGTTATCATTTTAACAAACATGTCACAGAAAATGAAATGTGGCAGATTCTAGGACCTGTGGAAATGTGAAAAAAATAAAATCTGTAAGCCGCTCCTGCCCTCAAAAGACTTAAAATTTGGTCCTGGGGAGAAGGCGTGTGCAGGGCAGCATGGGTTCTGCGCTCTTATGCCTTACCGTTAAAATGGAGACAAATTCAGACAACACTCGTGAGGAGAATTTAAACTTCAAAACTCTGACTCTTCCAGCTTTTAACACACACACGTTTTCTCAGTTTTGGCCAATGTGCTCACAAAACATTTTGTATTCAGCTGTAATCTACTCTGGATTCTGGCGATTCGATTTCAAAGATAAATAAATGAAATAAGAGTCCCCAAAGCAAATGATCCTATGGTGAGATAATGCTTTCAGGGGGCACCCTGGGTTTTCTTGGGGATCTCAAAATGTAGACGTGAGGGAAAAGTTTTTCAGCAAACCTCAAGTTGCCAGGGTCTGGGATTCCTGAAAGAAACGTCAGCACTGAACGCATCTTACCCGTCAGTGCCTCCAAGGCCAACAAAGCAAAGAAAATGAGTCATGGCCAAAGAGTCCAGGTGTTCTGGCCAAACAAGAAAAAAAAAATACTCACGATAACACACTCAGGGTGGTAATCCCGACGTTGGGGAGTTGATCTGACCCCTCAGGGATTAGTTACCTTCAAAACCATGTGAAATAATTGCTGCTTTTTCTGTTCAAATTTTTTTAAAAACCCAGCTTCTAAATGACTTTAATTAACTTGAACACAGCACCAAAGTTTTGCACATCTTTATTAATAAGCAATTCATAAGTTCCAGATCGAAAACCCTGAAGTTGCAGTAAGTGATTAGAGCATTAAAAATTGGTTTAAAAAGCAATCTCTCTTGTCTTCGGCAGACCACAGCTCAACATTTTCAACCCATTTCATTGGTCTTTGGCCTCATTCTAAATTCTCTTTAGAGTCTTGACTCTTGCCTATATCCCTTCCCCTTTCCTCTTTGCTAAAGCCCCCTGTTGCTGATGGGTGGTGCTGTCTCTGTGCACATGCCCTCCATACATTCTTTGTCATGTCCATAAAAAGGATATGTGAATGCACCTACCTGCCCTACAGGTAAGTTCATGAGTCAATAGGTCACGTCCATGGCAACTATCCGAGCTCGGGCCTTCATCCCGGAGGCTGACTGGGCATTGGTCAGCTCCTGGACCCACTTTTACCACTGTGGTTACTAAGCAAGGCTCGACCTCTGGTTTCAGCACTGACTGTGAGCAGCAGCTAAGCCATGTATTCCAGGCATGGGTCAGACAACTGACCAGGGCTGCTGGGGCCTGGATCGTGTGCCCCACCAAAGACACTCTCGGGTCTTAGTCCGTGGTCCTGTGGGTGGGAAGCCATTTATAAATAGGACCTTTGAAACTGCTATTATTAGCTAAGGTGTGGACTCATTTGAGAACAGTCTCTTTGAAGATCCTTTTTAGATAAGGCCAGATTGAATCAGAGTAGATTTTAACCCATACGACTGGAGACCTCATAAAAAGAGGTAGTGTATTAGTCAGCCAAAGGGGTGCTGATGCAACTCTGTTGGCTTTTATAAAGGGTATTTATTTGGGGTAGAAGCTTGCAGTTACCAGGCCATAAAGCATAAGTTACTTCCTTCACCAAAGTCTGTTGCCACGTGTTGGAGCAAGATGGCTGCCGACATCTGCCAAGGGTTCAGGCTTCCTGAGTTCCTCTTTTCCTGGGGCTCATTTCTCTCTGGGCTCACTGCTCTGCTCTCTCCACAAGGCCAGCTGCAGACTATCAGGCAGACAGCTCATCTCTCTTCCCAAGACCTCTGACTGTGTTTAATGGAGTCTTCTCTCCTTCCTCATGTATTTGCTTCTCTGTATGTTTACTTCCTGGGCTTCAGGATTAAAACTCCAAACTCTGTTCTCTGCCATGTCATTTTCTCTGTGAGTTCCCGCCCATCAAGGCCACATCCTACTGACATGGACCAATCAAAGCCTTAATCATTATTTAATCAAGTAAAAGTAAAACCTCTGAATCCAATATAATCTAATATGCCTGGAGGGACAGACCAATTTACAAACATAATCCAATATCTATTTTTGGAATTCATAAACAATATCAAACTGTCACAGGGAGCGAGGAGGCAGTCGGTCACTAGAAGCCAGAAGTCAGTACAAGTCAGTCAGGAAAGCCACAAGCCGAGACCAAGGAAACAGAGCTCCGTGGTATGGAGGAAGAGACACAAGCTAAGAAACTTCAAGGATTGCAGCAATTCAGACCCAGAATGCTACCAACTCCAAGGTCTATTGAGACTTGGTTTTAAACTTCCAGCTTCCTAAACCATAACACAATAAATTCCTGTTCCTTAAGCCAACCCATCATGTGGTATTTGTCATAGTAGCCCTGGCAAACTAAGACAAAGGCCCTTGCTGGAGTATTTTGTCTACCTCCTCAATTTCCATGTGCTCACCACCAAAGGGACTCGTTTTTCACCCTTCTGCCTCGACTCCTCTGACTCTTCTGAACATGACCAAGTGCTTCCCTTTGTATGCACTTAATACACTGCTGTTTCATTCATTCATTCCATGGAAGCTGATAGACCAAAAATACCATACCTGGGCAAAAATGAGTCATACGACACCAGGTAGAAAGCCCATGCAGGCCTATACTGAGACACGGTACAAGACTGTAGAAAATAAAAGAGTGACCACAATTTCCTAGCAATGAGCAATGCCCATCTCTTATAAAGATAGAGCCTTTGCCGTCCTCTGGCCCAGAGTGCTCACGAGGAAGCTTCAGAAGATCTTTGCTATCAGAGGGGACACGTGCTGAGACCTTGGCAAACCCCATCCCCACAGCTGGCGTCACACACATAAGATGAAACAAGCTGACTGGTAGGCTGTGCACAACCAAATCCCAGACGTGGCGGGCTCTCCCAACTGTGGCTGACGCTCAGGCCCCATCTGTGAGTGATCTCTTCATCGAGTGAAGCACACACGTTCAAGATTTCATTGGTCAATTTTTCCTATAACCATATAGCTTCTCTGAGGGACTCCTACTAGTACTAGACCTGAGCCACCACCAGGCAGCTCACTCTTGACTTTGTCCATAGCTTCATTTCCTGGCTATGAAGCACCAGTTTCTTCACTTTCTCTCCATTCCAGCAATAACAAGGATAGTTTTGCATGTGTCAGGTGTAGGAAGGGGCAGTGGGGTATGTAGAACACATCATCATGAGAAAATGAGTTTGAGTCATTTTCAAGAATTAATGAGTCCACAAAGGCAAAAGGAGAACCACAAAGCTACGTTATAAAGCTGCTGTGTGTTATCTAGGTTCGCTCATCAGTTAAGTATTCATCGCACACAAAATCCATTTCATTGCATACAAAATCCAAATGTGAGGTGCAGCAAAATTACAAATGACTATATGTCATGGATCTTCCAGGTCACCTACAAATAGCCTAAACCGCAAAGGTCAAATCACAAATTCCAGTGGTCTGCTGAATCAGGTCCCCAAACCAGCCCTACGGGCCACTAAACCCACACATGCTCAGTCAACTTACCTTGACAGAAAGAGTTCCAGGTTCATCTTATTCTTTTCATTGGAATATGACCCTATTCCATTAACATCAGCTAGTTACCAGAGACTCCAGCTCAAATTATTTAATTACTAGACATTGTGAAGAAATATATTAGTTAGGATACTCGTGTGCAAGTAACAGAAAACTCCCATTGACCTGGCCTAACAACTGGGAACTTTATCTCACAAAAAGAATTCCTGAAGTGGTGTGGTGAAAGTGCTGATTCACCCAGTGGCACCGTGAAGAATCCAGGTTGTCTTCCTCTTCCCCCTCTGCCATCCTCAGCTCAGCTCCATTCCTGGCTTCTCAGTTTTTTATGCAGGCAGGATGGCATCCAGCAGGAACAGAACAAAGAAACAATTGCTTCTCTGATGTCTCTTTCTTAGTCATCTAAACCTTTCACAGGGGCCCCTCAGCATCTTATTGGCCAGAAATGTATCGCATGCCCTTGCCTCAGCCAATCCCTACCTAGGAGAATGGAGCGATCATGATTGGCTTAGACCATGTATTGGAAACTAAAATTAATGCATTCAATTGAGGCACCCTCAACCCCATTTATTCAAATGGAAATTTGAGTCCAGATGTGAACTAGATACCCACCAACATACACCCGCCTAGTATGTGTGCTGAGCTGTGACAGAAGATGGATTTCTTACTGTGGATGTTGGCCAAAATAGCTTGAGACGCACTGGCTTAGACCAACCCTGACCTGCCCACGAGACAGAAGATATAGGCTGCCTTCTCTGAAGCACATGGCTGCGTAGGAGAAAAAGGAGACCTAAACAACATGGATTCCTGTGAGGAAGGAAGAAGGAGCCATCTTCTATTGGCTGCAACCCCAGGAAGCAAGTGAAGAGTCGGGTCTGGATGGGGGAGACAAGAGTCCTGAGTGCAGAGATGCAAAAGCATCCGTAGCCGGGCCCCCCATGAACATGCTCGTGTGCCCACAGGCCACCTGTGGAGGCCTCTAGGTTGAGTTTTGGCTGATGTGGCCGCGTTTCAAATGGAAAGTGTAACGCAGATATGGCAGGGTGTGGGTTAGAGGCAAAGCGATGGCTGGCCGATTTAATTTAAACACTGGAAGAAATGTCTACGAGGGTTGTTGCCATCTGACAAACAACAGAGCATGCCCCAGCCAACTGCATACTTGATTTATTGATTTCCTATGATGCGCTTTATGATTCTGCTGAAATCATCGTGTGGCTTTTAACGCTGTGTGACTCAGGAGACAGACATGTTGAGTTCTGTCATCACCAAGAGGCCTTCTGTCGTTGTACTGTCTTCTGAACGTGACATAAGGAAATTCATATTTAGTGAAGAAGGAAATTACTTTGGGTATGTATCATTCAAATCCTTAAGGATTATTGGCTAATTAGGAGCACAGTAATGTAAATTTGCCTTGTGTCAGGTTTTCAGAAACAGTAAAATAACATAATTACGCAGTGAGCAAAGCAGATCACTTAAGCTACTCTTCACCGCAAATGTATATGACAGCGAAGTCAATGCTTCAGCCTGGACACTAGATAAAACCAGCCACACACTGCAGAGGCCGAAAACTAGTTCTAATAACAAGAGAGAAACAGGGGAAATTTGACTTAAATATATTGCTATTTCTTATAAGAAGGTTTCCATAGAAAATTTCCAATTGTTAAATAATTCATTTAAAAGGAAAAGGAGTTATTCTTTTTAGGAGGAAAAAAAAGAATTGCATTTAAATAAGCCAAGTAAGTAGCTGAGTAAGATGTTTCTAGAACTAGAAACTCTAATGAAATGAGAAAATAAGTTTTAAAGTGGCATTTCCTAATTTTGATTTCTCTTCAGGCTTTTGGTTACAAGTACAAAAGTATACATAAAAAGGTAAGGCTTCAGCTGAAGTTACTTACCCCCAAATGGCTCATTTAATCACAGTTCTAAGAACAGAAGCCCCTAAATTGGGCAACTAGTGGAATTTTAATGTTTACTGCAAAAGAAAATGTTACCAGTGGTCATACAAACTGGTAAAAAATACAGTTGTAAAATTTCCAACAAGTTCTGAAAGACTTGGAAGGGATCAAAATCAATCAATGCCGTCTTGTTCTATTCCATTGTACTGGTCTGTGGAATGGGAAAGAAATGGCTGGTTTGGCCCAACTAACTGTGTGCAAAAACCACTTATTCCATCAACAGGCATCTAACTTCACCTTCCACGTTCTAATGACATGAAATGCATTCTGCTGACACCTCGCCAGCAGCTCCCACTGAGGGTTCTAAACTCCAAGTCAGTTTTTCATTATCCATCTACTGGTGCTGCAGAAGTGAGTGAACAACAGGATTTGAAACAAGAAGAAGACAGGGAACTGAATTTAGCTGGAGGTGGAGAAGAGGAGAGAATTAAGGGAGCTGGAAGTTGCAAGAAAACTAGATGGGAGGAAAGTCTGCTTCTCAAAAGAAACGGAACGGGGTGAGAACACTGGTAGGGGAATTAGGCGGTGAGTGGGAGAGACAAAGGGAAAGGATGGCCCCCATTTGGCTCCCCTACATCTGTAAAAGAAAATGGTTCTAACCCCTGGGCTGCAAAAGTCAGTGGCACATTGGGCAGCCAAACAGTCCAGAGGCCTCCAGGCTGCTTTTGGTAAAAGAGCAACCAGCCACCTCCACAAGGCGGCCTCTGCCAGGAGGAAAGCTGCTCGAGATTGTCTCGGTGCTAAAAAAGAACAAAATCAAAAATCAAGTGGATCTTGAGGTCAGCTAAGTTTCCTTTCTACTCACAAACCCAGTCGAGGACCAGAAAACGGCCATTCCTAAGCCAATGCTGGGCGCTGCCACTGGTCTACCAGCCAGGATAGCCTGATTTACAACCGCTGTTTTCTATTATGATTCAAGTACCTTCAGGGCCCTTTCCAAGACTAATAAATGATTACAAAGTGCTGCATTGTATCTCCTGCCTTCTTTCCTCCCAGATCAAATCTGCCTTGGGAATGTGTCCTCCAAATCCGGGGCAGTTTCCAAACTTGTCCACTCATGACCCATACTCAGCACTCTTGGAAATGCAATTTTGCCATATATTACTTTATATTACTCCTTCAAAAAAATAATAAAGAGCCCTCACCAAGACCTAACGTGCCACCTATCCACTGTGGCAATTCATTTTTTCTTGGGTTCCAATGACTATATCTTTGCTAAGCCATGCTGAGTGTCATGCGTATAAATCTCAAAATGCAAAACAGCAGAAACTGCTCTTTGAGGGTTAAACTCTAACTCTACCTTCTCCAGAATAAATAACACATGAGCTAGAGAACTTTCACAAGAGATTTAAATGTGACTCTCACCTTACTGATTTTTAAGCCCCAAAGATTAACGCAGCACAAGGGTAATGGAATAAATCCAACACTGTGATTTTTAAGAATTCAGCTTGAATATCTGTTCTTTGGACCTTTTCTAATATAAATTGTGCCTTCAATGATATTTACTGCCCTTTGAAAAGTGGGTCGCTGTATTCTCCTGCCACTGGATGATCAGAAGAACCAAAGAAAACGGTCATTAGGTTGACAAAATGTCCCATACATCCATGTCAGTTAAAAGAAAAAAAAAAATAACCTAGATCTTCCTGGTGCCACCCTTCGGTATTCTTGACATCTGTCATAAAACTCGGGCCATATGTTTTTTCCTTCCATTAAGGGGGGTCATCACATAACCAGTGTTGAGGTCACATCAAAAAGAATTATTGACCTATAAGCATATCTTCCCCCACCCTGCTAATGATTTCCACAAATATACCCACCGATCATCTTTTTTAATGGGCTTTTCAGAAATTACTGGAAGACCCAGGGGGCCATTTGGGGATCCCGTGCTTAGGGATTTGACAGGTATTGTTAATGAAACTCACATCCATATTTATTTCAGGATTTATTTATTTGGAGTGGAGCGTTCTGATGGCATGAGCCGTGGAACCGACAGGAGAGAGAAGGAGGAAGGGAAGGAGATGGGGAGAAGGGGAGAGGGAGGGGTGGAAAGCAGCCTCGAAGCCCCCTATAAAGCAGCTTCCAAGAGGACCATTTACTGCCTCTTCTATAGGGACTGCATCATCTGCCCTCATATTGTCAGGTTGACAAGAGGAGAAAAAAAATTAACCAAAAGCCAAATCAAATAAATGTGCAACTCATAAATTCTGCAGCTAAAAATTTACCCCTGAGGGATAGTAACAGTGCACCATGGCCGGCTTCCCCCTCTCCTGCCCTCATAAAGGGGGATGATAAGTGAAGCTTCTCTCTTCTAGCACCAAGAGGTCCGGCCTGGAAGAATAGCGCGGGGCCGGCTGCTTCCTCCTAGCCTCGTTAACGAATTTAGCTCCATCCTTGGTGGGCGTGAAGCTGCTCTCCTCCAATGCCCTGTCAACCTCGCCAGGCCCCGGGCGTTGCTAAGCAACGCGGGCCTGGACCAGCTCTGCGCCGCCAGCCCAGACACCTCCTTTGCTTCAGCTCTGGGTGTGAGGAATGCTCGGGCCTCGGATGCTGCATGGACCCAGGTGTCTGCGAGAGGGAGCACGGGAGCCCCTGGCGTGTGAGTGCCCACCACCAAGACCTGTTTGCCTCCCAGGGCCCCTGCAGCCCCCCTGGCGCTGCTTGTTCTGGCACTCAGGTTCTCAACCAGACGCAGGGATAAATCAGTCCTTGGAACAAGCAGCCTGCTGCCTGCCATTAATTAAACTTCCCAGAGGCAGCAAGGGTTTCAAGGTGAAAATGTTTCTCGACCCCTTAAAGCAGTTGCCCCTGTTAGTTGCCCCCTGAGACTTTCAGTTCTACCTTGAGTCATATCTACATGCATTCGTGTTTGGGGGGTGTTGCCGGTACACCCAGGGGCGCCAAACTTTGACCACTCATAAGAAAGACTCACAAATTAACAGGGTACTTCACGCCAGCCCAGTCGTCCAGGAGAATTACGTTCTTACTTGGCAATACTCAAAAATGTTATCTTCAGAGCACCATCTTGTGGCAGGCAGCGTGCTCTCTGCACCCCATCTCTCCGGTCGCAGGGCGTAGGTGCCAGGCCCGGGAAGCTGCCGGCAGCGCCCAGTGCGGCCTCAGCACCTTGGACTTTTTCTAAGCTGGAAAGGAGAAGAGAAAAAGGCTATCCTAACAATTAAAATCCTAGAGGTGGCCAGTTAGGCTACCATGCATCCTGACGATTTTTCTGAATTCAAACCTGATTAATAGATGAGTGAAAATGCAAAGTATGTATGTTCGCCAAGGCCTCTGTCACAAAGAGGAAAACCCAACTATTTTATAACCACCCAAAACAGCCACATTCAAATGTGCTACTCGTGCTTTCATGCACATTACTTTAGCATTCTGAGCTAAATGCACACCCTTTTCATGGATATGCAGCCAGTTATGTGCACGCATATCAGCCCAATAAATCTAATTGATACGAATCTTTCACCATAATGGTTTATTATAATTATTTCCATTTTGCTATAAGAAAATATAAATAGTGGACAGGCAATATGCCCTATTGAAGCTCAAATACAGTTGATGAGATGAGACCTATCTGTAAATCGCCTCACCTTTGAGACATTGAATTACACTGTTCCTGATTTCTATGATTTGTCTGCTTCTCACACACTCACAAAAAGTGTTAGTAGGACATTTTTACTCAGATTACGAAGGAATCTTAATACCCTTTTGCTTTCGGTTATAATTCAATTACATTTCATACAAACTATGCTCCCTAAGAAGTAAACATATATATTTTAATGTGAGACATTTAAATGTATTTTCACTAACTGAAAATGGAGTTTTGCAGCTTCTTCGAGGTACAGTATTAGTACCAAAATACTCCCCTCTATTAAGTGAAATTTGACTGCAGTACATCTGTGTGTCTATTCAAACTTGCATCAGCAAAAGTACTCTACTTATGAAGTCCTTCTTTATAAAATAAGCATCCAAGAGCTCAGAACATGCCCAAACCAAGATCTCTGTACTATGTAGAAGTCCTTTCAAACAGTCACCAATAAAGAGCTGCTGCCGTAATAATTTAGGTTCAATTGTATAATAAAATAAATTTATAAATAAGCCAATAAGGACCTGTGAAGGAGACAACATGTTTTAAGAAATAGTCTGTTTACATGTTTTTAAAATAGGAACAAATGAATTACTGTCAAAAAAGTGTTTCTCGTTAATAATCATTTGCTACCAATGCTCTGTTAAATGAGGATTTTTAGGATCTTTCCCTTTTGCTTGGGTGATAAGATAATTTATGGGAAGCGGCTGTGGCTCAATCAGTAGGGCTCCCGTTTACCATATGGGAGGCCCCGGGTTCAGTTCCCAGGGCCTCCTGGTGAAGGCAAGCCCGCCCGCACGGCGTGGTTAGCTGACCCAGCGAGCACAAGCAGCAAGGGGGGGATAAATGAATGAATAAATAAAATAAAAAATCTTTAAAAAAAAAAAAAAAAAGATAATTTATTAGCTGCTACTTTAGGTGCTGAGTGACACCTTTGAACTTCAAGGTCCTCTTTTTACTGCTTTGTTTCCAAAATATTAGCATTTTGACTAAAATTCTACCTAGAGCATTTTTGGTGTAGTATGGGAAATTCTGAGCCTGCATTCTAGAAAACATACATACACACACGCACACAGGAGCAAAGGTGTTCTTGCCAGAAGGAACGAGCCTCAGACCTGCCATGGACCTGTTTCATATCATGAAAGAGTAGGCAAATAAATCAAATAAAGGTAGAAGTAAAATCTCTAATAACCCGTTACCACTTTTTCCTCCTCCCACATCACAGTGCGTAAAACTTTGTGTTGAAAGGCCACATCCCAAGAATTAATCAAAAAACTCTTCAAACACTCTATGTCCCTACTTCACTTCTTAATTTGGCTTCTCTTTGGCAAAGCACTAATTTTTCAATCTCAATCAATTGGCACAATATTTTTCCCATCCATCATAAGCTCTACTATGTGCGAGTATAAAGCAAAATTAAGCAAAAAAAAAATTGTATGCTATCAACAAAAGCTGCTGTAACAATAGAAAACAAAGAGCGAGCGAGAAAGGGATGGGAGCAGAAGCAAGGCAGCAGGCGTTTCAGAGGACCCGGGGGAAACCTTACAAATAGCTCCACCAGAGCAGAAGGAGTCTCAAAAGCAAGGGAAGGCCAAATGCAGCCATAAGCAGGAGCCAATGAGAAAGTCAACAAGGTGCCTGGACCAGAAGGATCTGCGGGGACGGATGTGAACAACTCACAACTCAACGGGAAAGATTACAGTGGTCGGAGAAGACAGATTGAGTTTTCTTTCCCAGGAAATGAGAGTGAAGGGCCCAGAATGGCTAAGAAAGCACAAGAAAGGCTTTGCGGAAGTTAACTCTGACTGCCCTGAGAAGCAAGAGAGGCGCTGTCAGGGCACAGGGACATCCACACTGGGCATGGGCAAAAGGGCAGGGGACGCCCACATCTTCCTCCTTCCGCAGTGAGCCGCTCTGGCCACCCTTGCCACCCCAGCAGCTTCCTCTGCGACCCAACCTCGCTGCTGGCCAAAGGCCGGGGCATCCTCAATTCTGACTCCTCGTGACGCCTGCCACCATTTTTCATCCAGATGGCTCTTGACTCCAGACAACCTAGAACTTACTATGGCTTGCTTCCTTGCTTCTCTGGAGGAAGAAGACACTTCTAGAACCCCACATGCTGCTTTGAGGAGGCTTAGAGGGCCACACACCTCAGAGACTGCTTTGAAAACGGAACCACATGCCCTGATCCTGGAAGCAACAGACAAAGCAAACCAAGTGGCTAAACAATGTATTAGCTCATCATACAAGTGAAGCCAATGAAAGGCATTTAAAACTTAAATTGGGGAGAAAGAGGATAAATTGGTGTTTTTGTTGGAAAAGATGCTGATCAAACCCTGACATTGCTGCATCTAATTACCGACCGGTGACATGGAAGTCAGGTGTGTATGTATTTCCCCGAGTGAGACACATTGGAATATTGCTGTGCCCATGCTTTCAAGCTTTCTATGAATTTACATCCACTCACTGCATCCTCACCAGTGCCTTGTGGGGTGAGCCCTGATGTCCATTTTAAAGCCATGAAAACCAACATTCAGCAAAGCTAGGCGACTTGCTAGGTGCCCCACCAGAAGCTCCTGTGCCCCTCGCCAGGCCTGAGCACCCGTCTTCTGCACTAGCACATGGCAGGCTCTGGGACCGTGGGTCTTATAAGGACACCAAGACTAAGAGGGGGGCCCTCCTGGAGCAAAGACTAGAAACCCAGGGTTTCCAGTTTACAGATTTAACTAATAAAAATCCAGGATACCAAATTCTACATGTGTGTATGATTGTTTTTTAAGTTCACAATCTCTGTAATAAAATATATTTTTAAAAAATAGGGTGGGTTGCGGGGAAAATATACCAAATGTAAGATAGGGCCTATAGTTAGTAGGAACGTTTTGATGATGCTCTTGCATAGTTTGTAACAAATGTTTCACAGCAAGGCAAAGTGTTGGTGGAGGGGTGATGTATGAGAGCCCTGTTTGATGTTATGTATGTTTATTTTATAAGTTCACAGTCTTTACTATACCCTTATTGTTTATGATATACTTCAATAAAAAAAATGTTTTAAAAAAATCCAGGATGTCCACTTAAATTGGATTTCAAATACCTTTTTTACTGTAAGTATATCCCATGCAATATGTGGGACACACTCACCCTAAAGCATTATTGGTTGCATTACCTGAAAGACAAATTTGACTGGGTGTCTGGTATCCCCAGTGAAGGGAATGTCAGGCCCTCCAACCCTCTTCCAACCCAGAGAACAGGTGAAAAATACTGAGTGACACGGGCCTGGGACAGTCCGGCATTTCCTCTTTTTTGAAGTACTTTCCCTCCCATTATCTTGAGTCCTCCCAACAGAACTAGGGCATCATTATCCCCACATCATGGACGGAGGAAACTGTCACTGGGCTTGAAGTGACTTGGGGACGTTAGTGACAGAGCTTGGGCATGAGCTTCCTAAGCCTGTGTCCAGGGGTCCTGGTTTAAAATGGGAAATTATGCCCTGACCAATTTCCAGCCATCGAACTGATCGTACTTCATTAGCATCTCAAAGAGCCACGGCTGTAAACTCTTTTCCACATTTTGAATCCAACAGCATGAACATTTAAACGGTCTGGATGATATCAACATATTCTCTTTAGGCTTGGCTGACACGGAGTCGGTAAAGCAGAAGGGGATCATCAGAGCAAAAGATGGAGCTGAGCTACTAGAGAGTGTGTGGGACCCAAAATTCCTTGGAAACCCCAGAAAGCTTAGAATAGAATGAATGTGAAAACATAAAAAATGAGAAAGATTCATTATTCTCATTTCCATTTTCCAGATCTATTAATTTAGCCTCTAAAGTAATCTTTGTCCAGAGTGCATAACTGTAGCCAATACTCCTGCTATCAAAGCTTTATTTCCTTAAAAGGCAACGATAATACGGGCTGGGTATTCTTTTCCTGCACATAATTCATTTAAGTCAAAAATGTTCTCAAATGGCTTCTTTTTTTACTTCTCTCCAAGTTTATGTGCATCATGATCCAAGAAGATATAAATTACCATTGGGAAAAGGGGGCGAGCCTACTCTCTCCCAGGACACAAACATCGAGATTTCATTTTCCTGATACTTTTATTTTGCTGCTAATAAAATTGGGTGGTTAAACCTCCATGGTGGAGTATGAATATAACACCAGAGTTAAGCTTTAACACCAGCAAAAACTCTATTAAAAGGCTGCCCCAGAGACTGTGCATGTGAATTCTGGCACTGCTGGTCAGACTGGGCCTGGAAGCCAAGGAGAGGAGGTTCCTACGTGGTGCTAAAGAGGCCACACAGAAAGAGCTTTTTTATTTTTTGTTCCTTTAGACTAATTTCCTTATGGAGGAGAAAAAAATAAAAAGGTAAGAAAGACTCAAAAATTTTGAGCTGACTTTTGAGAAGAAATGAGCTACAGAGAAGCCAAGAGAATAGCCCAAGTGCTTCACAAGTGTCTGTCCCTGGACACTTCAACTCCAACAGAGAGGCGAGCTACCAAAAGGGGAGGAGATGCACGCCACGTTCTGTGATCTAGATTGAAATGTGTTTCACTGAAAGAAAACTGCCTTCAGAAAGACCAGCACTCGAGTAAGCCACCAAAGGGCTGGGGAAGCCAACGCCGGGCAACAGAGCCATGACCTGGGAGGCAGCCCTGCATTCTAGAACCGGCTCTGCCCAGGGCATGCCAGCCACTGACCGTCTGCACTGGGCCCAAACCTCGGAATGTGGCCTTATTTGGAAACAGGATCTTTGCAGATATAATTGGAGTTAAAGTCCTACTGGATTAGCCAAGGATGGCTGCAGCCACGAGAAGCCAGGAGAGGGGCATGGGACAAACCCTTCCCTGGGAACTTCAGGAGGCGCCCGGCCCAGCTGTGCCTCGGTCTCAGACCTCTGGCCTCCAGAACGGAGAGAGCATAGATGGCTGTTGTTGGAAGCCACCCCTTTGTGGAAGCTAAGACATGTCATCCACGAAATGCAGATTGCATTCGAGGTGGTTGAGAGGGTGAAAGCCTGGAAAAAGACATATTTACAGAAGTGCTTACAAATCCTTCCATGTAAATGAGAGAAAGTGTTGTTGATAAATATGGCAAAGAGCATGAATTCAGTGCTAGTAGAAATAACTTACTTATTATGAAGTTAGAAGTTTTCTTTGAAGGGAGACTAGAGTAATCCCACTAAATAGTAAGCTTGGGAGTGGTCGATACGGGCAAGTTTATGTTTATGTGTGTTTCCACAATTTAAAAAAAGAACAAGCCAGAGGGTCACTAAAGAGGCAATGACAGTTAAATGCCATCCATGATCCTTGACTGGAACTGAAAATGGAGGGGGAACAACCCAAAAGGATTTTATTACTGGGACATATCTTTACAACTAGAATATAAACTATAAACTTTTTATCAATGTTAAATTGCTTGAATTTGATAACTATACTTAAGACGGTTAACATCTTTGCTCTTAGGAACTGTACCTGGAAGCTCAAGGGGCATGATATATATAACCCACTCTAAGATTTTTAGAAAATAGATGGGTAAATAGATAACCAGACAGCCAGAGAGAGAGAGATGGAGAATGTTATGGCAAAAGTGGCAAAATGTTAAAATCTAGGTAGCCGGGGGGGCGGGGGTGTATGTTGGAGTTCTCTGTATGGGTTTCATATTATTTTTGCAAATGTCCTGTAAATGTGAAAGTATTTCAAAATAAAAGATCAAAAAAAAAAGCAGACTACGAGGTTGACAGGCTTGCGTTTTATGTTGCATAACTGGAGGCACAAAAATTAATAAAACGGATTAGAACAGGTTAAGAAACGTTTTCCTTTATTTTTAAAGAAGGTTTAGATTACATAAATGTTACATCAGAATATAGGGAAACCTCATATACCCTAACCCCTCCCCCTCCCACACTTTCCCCATTAACAACAACTTTCATTAATGTTGTTGTACATTTGTTACAATTGTACGTTGTACAATTGTACATTTGTTACAATTGATGAACACATTGAAATTTTTCTAAAAATATTGAAATAGACTTGAAAACTAAAGATCTACCTCAGCATAAGAACAAATTCAAAAGCAGGTGATAATTGACAGCCCCTGGTCTTTGAAGGAAAGGACTAAAAATCTTCATGTTTCCTCTTGCAGACAGGACGACTCTCCCATATACATTTGACTAATGCAATCAATGAATTTAGCAAAGACATGTTTAAGAAGAGAGTATTTGAGGATTAGGAGCAGGTTTTAGAAATGAAATGGAGGATAAGCTAACAAATCTATCAGAAATAAGATCAACAACTTAAAATCTAAGCCAATCTTGAGCATATATTTGAACTTGGATATGCAGAAATGGTGTGCAAGTCCCTGAGGTTTGGTGATACACTGAAAGGACCCACAGCCCTGTAGACAGTTAAATGACTCAGAGAGCCAGGGAATTTATCAGACATGGATTTCAAAGTGGGTTCTGGCCTCCAGGAAAAAATAGAAGTGCCCATTAATGCACATACAAAATAAATGTTTCCTGCAAGCTCTTTCCACCATTTATTTTTGACCACGAATTGGCTAAAGATTTTTAATTTGCATAAAGTGGAACAAAAAGCCCTTTTCCTTTCATAGGAGTAATCTGGACCCAAGTTGTGAAAAACTGTTTACAAATATTAAAAATGTGGCTATTGGCCTCACAGGTACCACACAAAGGAATAATCTTCACCACATCACATCCCTCGGCTCATTCTTTATAAGCAAGTCCAATTTGAGAAGGTTGGCACTACAGAGTTTTCTCATGTAAACTCTTACAAACCCATCATATGAATGAAATTACAGCAACTCTGCTCAAATTTCTTAAAGTATATGGGCTGGAGTATATGGAATGAATACGGAAGTACATGATAGTTCTTAGAAATTTAGACAGGATTTAGATCATAACCTTAATATTTATTTTATTGATCCAAAGAAATGTTAACTTCATCTACTGCCTGACAGATAATTTATCAAAAAAAGGGTTTTAAATAACAGAACATTTCATAGCTTAGGAAATTAGTCCCTGGCCTTTGAGCCACAGGACTTGAGCCTGAGTTGCCCCCAAAGAGGGGTCAAGCTCCCTTTGTATGATAAGCAACACAAACTCTGGGGAAGGAAGGAAGCCGGGCAGGTGGGGCTGCCTGCAGGAGAGATGGGTGCAGCCTGCAGCTCCACATTCTCCAGCCTCCATTCCTTACCACTCCCTTGCCCAGGAGAAGTTGGCTTCCCAAAGGATAAGGGCTCCTCTTCCGAAGATGGTCCCTCCAGGTTTGGATAGGCCGAATGTCTGGAAATGGGAACCCAAGGATGCCCAGCATTCACACACATGGGTCCTCCATCAGAGGAACCCACTCTGGCCTTCTTTTCCAAGTCAGGCTTTCCATCATTTCATGTCTGTAATTCCACTGCTTTCTAGAAACAGGGTCCTCCTAATTGAACAGACTCTGCTTTCCCTCTAATCCCATAGCTACTGCTCCATTGCTGACTGGCTGACAGAGCCACAAACTCCATGGACTCTAAGCATGCAAACCCCACGCCATTCAGGACTCACCAGGCCCAAGGGCAGTGGGCTATCTGACCTAACACCAAAATTTACATCGCCCGCTTCTCTTGGTGATGTTCCATTTCCCCGTCTTTGAAAAGGGGATGCTACTTTCTACCTTCATGTGCTGGAAGGGGGTGGAAACAAATAGTAAACAACATACAATTTCCAGGACCTCAGGACAGAAGGAACTCTGCAGAGCGTCATGTGCAATCACCTTGTTTTACACTCCAAGAGGTGGCCTCCTCCCCTCAGCCTTCTGCATAGTGGAATGTGGCCATTTTAAGGACACATGGGGGGCTCTTGGGGTCTCCTTCAGCCCAGGAGGATGTCCAGGCTCTGGAGGGAGCATCAGCCCTCAGACATCCCCACTAGCATCACCCAACCGGCTTCTTCTCCTTCTAGGAAAGCATGGCAACCTGGCTTGCTCATGCTACAGTGAGCTCATTACCAAACCGGTCTCTCTCAGTTGGAAAGAACATCTGCTCAGACAATGTCCCCGCGACAAGAGGGCTTGGAGGGCACTGGTTTTTCAGCCCGAAAGGAGCACCCCAACCCTGCGTGGCACATTTCAGTCCACAAAGTACATCTGCAGGCACTGAAGGTTTTGATCCTCAAACCCACAGTGTAAGGAAGGCTGCGGAGGTATTAACCAATGAATACAGATTAATTTATGAGATGATGAGACGCAGAGAAACTGCCCAAGGTCACACAGCTAATTACAACCCAAGTCTTGGGATGCCAAGAACACACTCCTTCCTACCCCACACTGTCCCCTGTGCAACAAAGGGATGCCCGGAATACGATTTCACAGCAGCTCCTTCAAGTTAAAATGTGTGTGTCATCTTGCATAAGTTATGACCCCAACTTTCCCACAAGAAGATCATATCACAATAGAAAACACACACCATGCAGGTGGCTAACATGATTTATTCGATTTTCTCAATTTCATGTATTAGGAAGTTCCTCTGCACAGGAAAATTTCCTAAATATTGAAAACATATGTACATAGGACAAAGCTCAGGGAAAAAAAATGGTTATTATAATGCATCACACATCATAAATGTTTTTTTAACAAAGTCTGTATGAACTTTTCACATTAATCAAAAGTGAATGCTGCATGATTCTGTATAATTAACCAGGAAGTCATATCACAAATGATAAATATCACAGACAATAAAGTGACATGAACTAATATTGACCTCAAATGCACATTAATACTGCGGGGTTTTTGATGGTCCACGATGCAATTATTACTCAGTTAATTGAAGGGTCAAGTTTCCCAAAGATTAATAATTAGGCCTGTTCATCATTTGCTGTTTCATCATAAATAGAAAATGGACCCCTTTAGGCTTCCTTAAAGCCGAATCGGAATCTCAGTCACTTGATATCCTATTTTCCCTGCAAATGTATGGACTGCAGTAAAGAAACACAGTCCATGTTGATAGCGAGCCCGTGGAATGTTTGGGAGGTCACTAGAAAAAGAGGCACTGAAGACTCATGACAAAGACACAATCCTTTGACTGAGGATAAGGGTGGTCTCAGCCGCACTCTGAGGGATTAGCTGAACGGGAAATGTATACCTGCACCTGTCCGCTTCTGGACACGGCTCCAACCAGCCTTGCCAGCCTCTGTGGCCTTTGTGGCCTCCAGCAGCAGTTGGTTTGAGACAGCAAAGAATGATGTCGCCTAAAGGAATTAACAAATGACACCATATTTAAGAGATGTGGGAAAGACGTGGAAAGTGAGGCTCTGCCCACTGAAGCAGAAAATATCCTTGCAAGACAAAATATTCCATCTCCTTTCTTGTGCCTCGTGGACTCATAAGTTCCTATGTGACCTGAACAAAGTCAGAACTTCTCTCTACCTGCAGTAATCTCACCTCCTCACCTTAGCAATTAAGACCATCACACTTGGGACCAGGGCCATTTGTCCTACTCCAGGCAAACATCACAAAATGCACCTGCATCTTCCAGTCTTCGAGTTTGCCCTGGTGAGCAATCCCTTTCCTAGAACCCTTTCCTCCTCTCCCATTGCCTCCTTTACCCTCATCCATTCCTCAAACACAATTTAACTACCACCTGGTCCAAAAACCTTCTTGCTCAATCTCAAAATCCCAGTAAACTTTCCCTCCGCTGTACTCAACAAAACTTGTGCATCAAAGACTCACGTCTCCTCTTCTTTGCTTCTCCCAGAACCAGGAGCCTGGGGGCTACTGATGGGCTGGGGCTGGTTGTTCCTGATGCCTCCACCCTCCAGGGACCCTACCCCAGTGCCTGCATATGTCCAGGAAGTGGGGAGGGAAAGCTTGTTGGGTTGGCGTTGTGGGTGGGGAATGAGATGGCCATGCTCTACCGAAGATACAGAGGCAGGTGGAGTGGCATTCAGATGCTCGGGAGCCCTGGGCCCAGGACTGACAAGAGAAGCTGAAGTTGGAGAGAGCTGGAGCAGGGCCACAGATGGAATCCCCAGAGGAGATCCCAGGGAGAGCAGAAGATGCCCATCCTGATGAGCCAAAAAATTGCTTGGAGCTTTAGGATAGTGCAAAATGGGAAACAATCTAAACATCCAATAGCAGGGGATTGGTTAAATAAGTTACAGGGCACCCACCTAATAGAGGATTGTGCCATCATGTTGCATTAAGTATAAATCAGCATGTACAGTATTACAGTATAACCACGATTTTATGAGAAAATGTATAGAGAAGACAAATTGCACACACACATACACAAAATGGTTTTTCATTTTGCAGTGTCTGCTCTTCTATATTCCCCGCAATGTTCTAAAGCGAATCTACACTGTGTAGGAGGGGGAATGGCATAGCAGCAATCCTCCTTGCCTCTGCCCCGGCAACAGGAATCACTATCATTATCCAGAGGACTATCTATGAGCTCCAAGCCCAAATGTGCTTTGGCAGCCAAGGATCCAGAGGCAGGAAGAGCTGGAGCTGCCCTGGCCCTCCTGCGCTATTTGGAACGCTGTCTCTGAGCAAATGCAACACGGAGGCATTTCATAAAAGGCAAAGAGAAGCGCAGTAGTCCACACTCTCCTGACTTCCCTTCTCCTTCCTTCCTGCTTCCTCTGCAGCCCAGGCTCCTCAGCCCTGAGACAAAGGCAGTCCAGGCAGAGAGCAGCTCCCCAGCCACAGGCTGCCCCCTTCCCTCCAGGGTGTCCACACCCCTCGTCTGAGATGCCAACATAAACCCCTTAGCACCCCACTTCACCCCACACCCCGCACCCACTCCTCCCCCTACGGGGGAACCTAATGTCCCTGGCACAGTCTAGGTTGGACGAGTGACCCAGAGGGGAAAATACCTTATCCTGTGGCCAGTCCCTCAGGTCAGCCAGGCACCTTTATTTATAGTTCCTGTAAAAAGAACCTGCTGTGAATTTCCCTCACGCACCCACTACGGAGATCACAGATAATAAGACGTCTCTCCACGTCTTGGTGGAAAGGTGGTAGGGACCAGTAATTTCTCATCGCATTCAGAGAAGCTGGGGCTGCTTTCCGGAAGTCTCTGTGGGGCAGAAGAGGTTAGCGGGCTCAGCTGGGTGCAAACGCCGACCCCGCTTGGGTGGCACTAAGCTGCCATGCCCCCCGGCATCAGATTTCAAGCCAAAACCAAACCAGAATAAATGGCGTCCTCACCGCACTAGATTTTATGCCTTGTTTTTATTTCGTTTACTTGTCTTTCAGGGTAAACAGTGGCTGTTGCTCAAGAGGTCAGATTTACATGCTGGAGCACCACCAAAGCATTTACATTTAAAATGACACTACTGTGTAAGAACCAGTAATTTCCAGAACATATGATTTACTGCTGGGCCACTCCACAAGACTCATTTCATGCCACCAAGAAGAACCAAAGTGTTAAATAAACGTCAAGTCGGCGTCCTGTTTTCTTTCCAAAAGTGCAAACACAGTGTTACTCTAATGATTAAACGCTGTGCCACACAGCCGAGTGACTATTTCACAGTTGCTTCTTTCCTGTAGATTCATTTTATGTATTAATTATTTTGTGTTCAGACAAAGACTTTAATTAGGAGTCATAAAGGGTTTCTGAAGAGTGAATAAGTAGTTTCATCCGCATTAAACTGATAATAAACAGGCATTTCTAAAACAAGGAGCTGCCCGAATGCCAGCCTTAACTAAGCCTGAATCTATTAACCACTAGCTAAACTTGGCCTCATAAAATATTGTTCAGGGATGTTGCATGACAGTAAAAATGATTCAGGCTGCCTTTAGGTCCTTAAAGAGGAAATAAATTAATTGAAGTTTGGTGGATATTAAAGGTTGAAACTTGCCTTTGAATATGAAAAATCCAACCAATATTATCACAAGCTCCCAACACTGATGATTAAAAATTATTTGATTCTTTGAAATGGCAGTGCAAAGGCAAAAAAAAAAAAAAATCTAAATATAATGGCTGTTTAAGGAAAAGAGACAAATGCATGTGCATTTGATTACAATGAATCTGGGGGAAAAGGGAAGTAGAGTCGGTTAATTCTGCCCATTAAGCAAAACTCTGCCCTCTGCTCTCTGAACCAGGAGCTGCAGTGTCAACAACGCCTTCCAATAAGGTCCAGGCGAGCTATGCCTCATCCTCGGAAGGGCTTTTCACAGCACTTGTACTCAAAGGTACGAGTGTAAAGGCCCAGGCAGTTAGCCTTCTCCAGCTGCTCTCACCAGGCATGGGAACTTTTCTGCTAGTTGCCAGTGCAAACAGTAAGCAGAAGTGTGCATTTACTTTTATTTTCAGCTGTACTTTGCACATGCATCTTGATCCCCTAGTTGAACAACGGCTTGTCAGATGGTGTTTTCTAGTGTCATAAATTATTAGAACCGAATTAATTCTTGAAGAGTATCGTGGACAGGGTCTTCAGTGTTGGGAGAGATGGGTCATCTCCTACTTAACCTTTAGGATTCGGCATGAGGGTCACCTGCCCCAGGAAATAGCTGCCCAGAAAATGTCCATCCTCCAGGCCAAGTGCAAGGCCCCTCCCCCACCCCAACCCCTCCTGAGCGCCCTCCCTGGCCCGTGGTGATGTGGCGGGTGCCGGGCTCTACTGCGAGCTCCTCGATGGCGGAGGCCTTGCCGTGCCTTCTCTGGCCTTCCCAGCCCTTGGCATAAAGTGGGCACCACAGTGGCGTTCAGTAAACATTTGAGAAAAGAAGGCGTGGATGGAATGTTTCAAATTGAATTTTCTCCAGCCTCTGGCATGCTTCACGGATTGGCCGAATGTAAAACAGGGAAGGACCCCAGCTTCCAGGGTGCACCCATCCGTGGCGGCTCCCGTCAGCACCTTCAAGTCAACCCCCCGTCTCAGCCTGGATCCGCTTCCTGGAGGGCAGTTTCTTCCTCCCGAAGACATCTCCCTAGTGACCCGAACCCCCAGGCCAAAACGGAGGGCAGCCATGGACAGGCAGGCGGTAAGGTGACCAGCGAGCTAAGAGGGACGGGCCTGGGGCTCCAGGCAGTCGAGGCACCCCCTTGTCCCCCGAGAACTACGTCTGCCAGGTGCAGCCCAACAAAGCCCCGAGGACAACAGTCCCCTGAGGAGCTGGGACGGCCGTGACCCCCGGGCCTCGGGGCCCAGAGACGCAGGCCCAGGCCTCTGGGTGTGCCTGGGACCCGGTGGCTGTGCCTCGTGTCTCCACGCTCCCCGGCCACGCCACAGCCTGTGCCCACCTGCCACATACCCCCAGCGAGCATCCTCCTCCTCCACTGGATCTCCAGTGACAAATGCTGTGAAAGGCTTAGTTTCTGCTGGAGGAATTCCAGGGGAAGCGTCAGGACAGGACCCAGAACATGGTGCAGACAGGGCGGCGCCGGGAGTCTCCGAGCCCTGGACTCGGCCTACGCCGCAGACTGGCCTCGGGGGGCCCTACATGGTCAAGCTCAGGGTGGGCCCGGCCCCTTCCCACGCCCCCTCCCACGCTTCCTGCTGCTCCGCCTCCCCCAGGACTTATCCTCGGAGTCAAGGCCCCAAGCCCTGGCCCCAGCCGTGACCTCCACCCCCTCCAGCCGTGCGTTGCCGACGCCACAGCCCCCTCGTCCCCGGCCACCACCCTCTGAACTCAAGCCCGCATCACCCGGGCCACCAGGGCAGGCTGGAGAGAAAGGGCGTTTTGACAAGAAGAACTCTGGTGCGTGAGGACAGCACCTGGGCAAGAGGCGGTGAGAGCGGACTCACCTGTCGGTGCCCACGTGACTGTGCTCACTCTACAGCCTGGGGTGTCGCGGGCCAGCGTGGTCTCGATGCGAAGTCGCCAAGGACCTAAGAGTGAGGAAAACGATAGCAAGTGTGTTTTTGCTGTTAGAAAATTATGCTAGTCCTAGAGCTCTTTCCACAAACAAGAATTATCAAGGAGCCAACGCTTAGGCCCATTACACGCATCAGGTGGGCGAGGGAGGCGGTTGTGTGTGATTCAACTAGAGCACGCGGCTTAAATGCACACAGCCGTCAGCAAGGCAGGTTCTGTGGAAGGAAGAGCCCCGGCCTTGTTTGAGAAGTCTGGCTTCCAATCCCAGCTTCACGGAACCTCAGCTCCACGGTCTGTAAAAAGGAAGTAACGCCACCTCCCTCGGGGGACTGTTATGAGGATTAAATGAGAGATACAGAAGGAGAAAAGCAGAGCACCTAACTCAGAAAATGTTTGTCCTCTCCCTCCGCGTTCACCCATGGTCGATCATCTGCCTACAATTTAAAAACCTAAAGGAGCATTCATTGTTCCACGGACCTTTTTGACCCACCTACTCCACGTCTGTGAAAGCATCCTACAGAAATAATCTCACAAATGCATAGAGATAAGGCACCTAACGGCATAAGATGGAGTGAGAAGCTGGAAATAACCTAAGTGCCCAACCGGAGGGGCCTGGAAAAGAAAAGGCCGTGGTGTGCTATGCTGCGCATCGCATGCAGCTGTTAGGAAGGTAAGCGAGGTCTCTCTGTCCATATCAGGCATAGTGAGTGTCCCAGTGAAAGGGCGGAAACAAGATTGCAGACCAGCATGTGAAGTAAGATCCTAATTGTTCAGAAAGACAAGAGGCAAACAGAACGAGGGACAGAAGGGCCCTCACACCAAAATGCACAGAAAATACTGGAAGAACCTCGAGAGGCAGGCTTTTGCTTTTCATTTTGCATCTTTTGTGTTGTGTGAATTTTTTATTTAGGATTTAAAGCCAAAAGGAAAATTTCCTACAGTCAAAGCAAAGTCTTTGCACCTGTCCTCACCTAACAGGTTCGTGGTGGGGGTTTTGTGGGGCTATAGCTAGGCGAGAGCACCACAGACAACTGCAGGTGTGGGTGAGCGCTGCTCACAGTCGGATTTAAGACATGGCTAATTTCCTATTGCTGTCTCCTTGTGGTCAAGGGACACTCCAGCCTGTGGCTAAGCCACAAGGACATCTAGCAGCCAGGAGTGCAAAGGAACCGAGCAGGACACGGGCGTAATGGGAAACTGGGAATAGTGACTTTTTAAAAAGTCACAATGCCATGGTGAATAGGTTTGGAGAATGTGAGTTGCACTTTGAATTTCATCTCTGGTTGAGTGAAAATGTCCACAGATCCCAGAACACTGGAATAAAACTCCATGTGGTTCCATTTTTATGGGTGAATCTGAAACCAGGTGGTTCTGGAAAGAGAGTTCCCACAGCCCTTGCCCCCCTGTGGCTTGCCCGGATGCTTAGAATGTTTTCCTAAAATGAAATTACAAACATGAATCTCCTCTATGCAAGCAAACTTTCATACCATCTATGGCAATTACAGGCTTGTCATTTTCCCTTTGTAAACCCCAATTTGGGGCCATAAAAAATGTGCTTATGATACAACTTTCTGAGCTCAAAAGAATCCATTGTGTTTTGGGGGGTGGGAGAGAAATTTGCAAATGTCTTCTTAGTTTTGTGAAAGGAAGACAAATGTACCAGTTGACCACCACTGACTTTGATCATAATTCAGTTGTTCTCTGTCCTCAGATTATTTCTAAATGAAAAAAAAAAAAAAAAGTTAAGTCAATGATAATCTTTTCTAACGTTTTGGATGGAAGACTCTCTTGGAAATAGAGAAAAAGTGAATACTCGGGGAAGGAACAAGGATTTGATAAAATAAAGTAAATAAGGGGTAGCATGAAAAGTCTCATCCTATTTACTAGTGAGCACATGATAGGTCTCTCCCTCCAAGCGCTAAGGTTCTCAGGTGCCTGGGAACAACGGCGTGGATGAACAATGGGATTTCCACCCAAACTTGGAATTGCCAGTCCTCGGGCATGTTAAGCCATATTCTTAGCATTACTTCTCTGTAGTTTTTTGGTATATGGTGTAATATAGCTCTGCTTTTTTCTAGCAGCCATATCCTCTCACTTTGAAACTTTTGAAGACAGAGATCTACAGGGACATGTAGAATCCGGAGTCACGACACCCTGGGTACAGTTCAGGAGATTTGCAATTTAAGCATACGATGGCTGGAAAAGTGACGTGGATGCTGCCGGAAATGTATCTCCCGGCTGCTCCATCTACAAGCAGGTTAATTAAGTCACCACCGTTCTGCAGAGAAAAGTGTAAAGGACAATGATCAAGTGACCTCTTCTCCAGGGCACACAATTTATAACCCACACACCCTCCGAGGAGCCGCACGCCTCTGCCAGGCTTCCCGAGAGAGGGCTCCAGGGTGGCAGAAGAGGGGGGCAGGCAGCGCACCCCGTTCGCCTCCCACCAGCAGCTGCCGGCCGGTGGGGAACCACAGGCTGGGGCCCTGCATTGGGGGGTCCTGCTGGAGGAAGGGGACGGAGGCTGCCGACGGCCAGCTGGGAGCATAAGTGTGAAGTGGTGGCAATCGCTCAGCAGCCCAGACCCTGCCTCCCCAGAGGGAAGGCAAAGGGCAAGGAGGACGAGGCCCCAGTGGCTCCTGGCCCAGGCGGGTGGCAAAATGCTGGTGTCTCGGGGCAAGGGAGCAGAGAGCTTTGCCCCAGCGGAAGGACACCCCCTCTTCTCCTCCAGTGCCCACCAGGTCTGATAGACTCACCCACCGGAATCTCAAATCTGAATTCAATACATATCTTTACAGCAACTCAGCCTTAGGGCCTCGGCCATGCTCAAATTTTCTGTTTTAAATTAAACTGCATAACTTAGCATTGGTCTCCATCTGGTTGCACCTGAAATAACGAATGTGAAATTGCATTCACGGAGTAGGACCCGTGCATCCGCCCTGGGGGGAGGCACCCAGACCACCCCCTGAAATGTAACACAGCCTTTGACACCCTCTCAATTTACTCTGCCCCAACCCTGCTCTCGGGGGCCCTCGAGAAGCCAGGGACAGCAGAGGCAGCTCTCTCCCAAAGGGGAAGCAGGGCTAAAACGTAAAGTTGTCGAGACTCAATGAGAAGGAATCTTCTGTGGAGACAGGAAGGGCAGTGGGATTGCTATTCTGGCGTAAATGCATCAACTGTCGGCAGCAGAAGAGAAGGGACATCTTGGCGACCAGCAAGCACCCATCCCCTGCCACCCCTCAATGCCTGTAGTTAAGCTAACTGGAGGGTCTCTGCCCCTTGCACCCAAATGACCATAAACAGGCACGGACACAAAACCCTTAGTTCACAGTGACAGTCTTGTGTGAGGCCCCCAAACCAGCTCCTTCTCTGGCGGGGTCCAGGATCCCAGTCCTCCAGCCTCCAGCCAGGCTTTGCCACCAAGCATGCCATCCCCTCCTCCCCTCCGCCGTCCCCCACACTCCAACAGGCAGCCCCATTGGCGCTGTTTCTAGTTGAGACCCGGCTTAGAAACCACAGCCTGTGCTTGGGGGTAAATGGGCAAGTCACTGAGCATCCCAGGTCTGAATCTTCTCAGCAGCCAAATGAGGATAATGCTGTAGACTGCGGGGTGACGTGAGGACAAGATGAGGGACATGGGGCTCAACAAGGGGCAGTGGGGACCCTGCCTGAGCAGAGACAACAATCTCTTTGTCTGAGAAAACAGTCTTCATCGATGAGCTCTTCAGGGCACCGTCCCACTGGATTTGCAGACTTTAGAGCACACTGACCTCTGGATGCTGTGGCCGTCTGGAAAACAGCCCTTCCCAAGAATCCCACCCACTGGCCACCCCCCCGCCCCGCCCCCGAATGTCACCTCATCTGGCAAAATTGGCTGCAGATTGTGGTTCAGGATTTTGGCATTGGAAGATTATCCTGGAGTACCTGGGTGGCTGTAAATGCAATCACAGAGGTCCTAACAGGAGAGAGGCAGAGGGAGATTTGGCACCGACGCTGACGGGAAAAGGCAATGTGTTCACGAAGGCGGCATAGCAGTGATGCGGCAACAAGCCAAGCACTGCCGGCAGCCACCAAAGTTGGAAGAGGCTGGGATGGGTTCTCCCCTAGAGGCTTCGTAGCCTCGCTTTCAGCCCACAGGTACTGATTTCAGACTTCTGGCCTCCAGAACCGTGAGAGAATAAATTTCTCTTATTTTAAGCCCCGCGGGTTGTGGCGGTTACAGCTGCCCCAGGAAATGAATTCCGATGCTGAGGTCTTAGACGTTTGCTGAATGAGAGAACCTGGATCCTCTTCACGCCGTCGCAAGGAGAACCCTGTCTGAATGGAGAGAATGTTCTGGGTCTGCCAGCTGCCATGGGCAGGGTGCCCTGCTGCTGGTTCAAAACTAAACTGGCAGCCCACATCCCACCCCAGCACTTTCCAGCACTTCAGCAAAGGCAAAGAGATCACGGTCGGGGGAGAGGACTCCATTTTAACTGATGAAAAGGACAAACCTTCTTGCCTTTTCTTCCAAGCATAAATACAATGCAAAATTTGTTTTTCGCCAATTATTCCCTCGAACTGCCCTATACCATCACTATAGCTTCATTCTATCTCTACTCATTCTCGAAAGAAACTCAAAATGACTTAGATGGGTCTTCCACAGACTCTTAGGAATTTAGAAAATGAAGTATCCCAAGGTCATTACAAAGAGGGTAACCATATAATTTACTGCCTAGCTGAGGATAATTTGTAGGCTGGAAAGAAGCCCTATGAATAACTTGTCAATACCTATGGGTACCTTGAGTATAAGACAGTGCTTCTCAGACTTAACATTCATAAAAACCACCTGGGCATCTTGTTAAAAATTCAGATTCTGATTCAGCAGGTCTGGGAATGGTCCTGATTTTGCCTTTCCAACAAGCAGTTGGGTCACACTGAGGCATCTTGTCCCCAGACCACACTTTGTGGTGCAGGACTGCAAGGCACCTCCACTTGTCTGGCACGTAATATGGACTCAAGACGGATTTTTCAAATGAATGAAATGTTCTTAAATCAGGTGAGCACAGGCCGTGAAACCCACAGGCCAGTGTTCTAGGGAGGTTCTGTGTCTGGGTTCCTGCAAACATATGCACACACGTTTTTTCCAAAAGCCATACAAAGAAATAAAGGAATAGATGATTATAAGGAATGCAGCAATAGAAGTTGCCAAACTTAGATTTTTTAATACCAAGAAAACAACTTGAATACTAAATTCAACTTGAGAGATGAATTCAGTGGGGTGAACATTCAGCAAATAAAGAGCATTCCCTGATTGGTATGTGTTTCCCATTGCAGTATACTAAATAAATTGCATTTTAATGCTCCAGACAAAAACCAAAACAACATAGCCAGGCTCAAACACAGCTAAATATTGGTGTAGACAAGGAGTGGGATAGAAACCCAAAATGGTGAGCGAGCTGCAGCTGCAGGCTGGCTGGACTCTCAATCTAGAAGCAGGTGGTGGCATCCAGGAGTGACTACAACGAGATAAATTGCTGCATCAAAAACAGGGAAATTGAGCCAAGATCACTGCTGTTGGAACCGGGCAGTGTGGTGGGACATCCTCTCTCCTGCCTCTCACAAAGGGATGCTAAAGAGAGATTAAGGTCAAACCCTGCCCTTCACTGGCTTTTTTTTTGCTGTATCCATAAGATGCCCAATATTGGCACACAGCAAAACTTCCCATTCTGCGTTAGACATATGGTAAGCTGTGCTCAGACAACAGCTGGAGAAGGAAAAAAGAGTAGGAAAAGAGAATGAATAAATGTGGATGCAAATACATAAATCCTCCCACTCAAAAGGAGCTTACACACCAAAATTCCAAAATGCATAAAATAAAATTCAGGCAAACACAGACAGGCAATAAAACCAGTATGAATTCATTCCATATGAAATTAAGTTTATAAAAGAACCTAACAAAGACTAAAATAAGTATGTTTAAAATATTAAAGGGATAAATAAAACCCATCACATCCCCATAAATAATTTTAAATTTTGAACAAAACAAAAAACAGGTGATTTAAGAATATATGTACATGAAATGGCACCAAGTTTAACACCTTGAAAATGAGATATAGAGTCACTAAAAATGTTTTAAGCATACCAGATAGGATGAACACTAAGAGGAACCCAGTCCAAAGCAAAAAGCGAAATGGGAGATAGAGCAGATGGTGGTAACAAGTGCGATTAGAGTGGTGACCCTTTTTTTAATGTGTGAAAAACCTGTTAAGTGATGTTGAGAAAAGATTGAGAGGTCTAGGATTCATCAAACTGGAGTTCTTGAAACTGAGAGTGAGGAAGAAACAATACTGGAGAATTTAAAATAAGTAATAGCTAAGAATATTACAGAATTGGAGAAAAACAAAAGCCTTCAGACTGCAAGATTAACCCATTGGAATAAATAAAATAATCTGAGCCTAGAGAGCATAGTGAAACTACAAAGCATAGAAAATCAGGAAGCAAAGTCAAAAGCTTCCAGAAAAAAGGAGACCACCTATAAAGGAATGATATTTACAACACCAGCAGATTTCTCCTCAACAATGAGATTCCAGGAAACAATGAAATAACATCTTTAAAGTTGTGTAAAACAGATAACCTTAACCAAGTATTTCAAACTAGTCAAACTATCAATCAAGACTGGAAGCTAAATAAAATTTTCAGGCACACAAAGATTTAATGAATTTAAAGCATACAGATCCCTGATAAAAGAACTATGACAGCCTGTGCTTCAGGGAAAAAAATAAGTCAATTCAAAGGAACTTATGGAAAATGAGAAGCAAATGTGAACACAGAAACTGCTAAAATAGATCAGTAAACTAAACTATGACTTTAAAAAATAACAGTGTTTCAAATTTTAAAATTGTTAAAAACAAACTCTAAACACAATACACAAGTTGGAGGCTAGTTCCACAAATGTCAAGGTTCTTCTTATGATCAGAAGAAATAAAATATAAATAATGGAAAACTGTAGGCTTTGTTACCAAATGTTTAGTTAAATGTCTTAAAATTTTAAAGATCATCACCAAAGGAATAGAAATACAATCTATAATTTCCAAAGTTGCAGAGGGAGAAAAATGTGCCATAGAAAATTTAATCACTTTTAAGGCAATGGAAAAGACAAAAGAAAGCAAAGATTAATTGATTAAATTTAAATATTAAAAGATGTTATCTGATGGGATTTTTAAGAAATCTAGGTATATGTAATTTATAAGGAACAAACATAAGACAAAATCACATGGAAAGTTGAAAATAAGGAAGAAGATAATATATACACATAGCAACTGAAAGAAAGGGAGAGCTAGCTATATTAAGAAAACATGAAATATAATTTTAGGCAAAAAATATTAATAGGTATAAAAGGGTACCATGGAAAAGAATTCATCAAGATGATATTAATTATAAACTCTGTACATGTCCAACAACGTGGCTTCAGCATGTAACATAAAACCCAAATTTTCATCACTACAAGGATAAAATATCGAATCCACAATCACAATGTTTGTAAGGTAGAAACAGTAAAGGACATCCTTAATCTGATAAAGGACATTTATTCAAAATCTACAACATATAACACACTTAATAGTGGAGACTTTAGATGTTCTCATTAAAACTGAGGACAAGAGTGTCTGCTATTACTACTTACATTTAACATTTTCTGGAGGTTCTAGCCAAAGCAATAAGAAAGGAAAATTAATTAATATTTTATGAATTGGAAAAGGAATAGATGATAAGATTTTCTATTTATGAAATCAGGAGAATCTACTCCAAAATATTAGAAGTATTGAGGAAGTTCAGCATGTTTACTAGATGCCAATTTATGGTAGGCATACTAATGGTCTTCCAAAGATGTCCACATCCTAATTCCCAGAACCTGTGAATATACTACCTCACATGGTGAAAGGGATATTGCAGATGTGATTAAGGTTAAGGACCTTGAGTTGGAGAGAGTTTCCTGGATTATCCAGTCGGCCCAATCTAATCACATGAGATACAAGTCACAAAGTGGAGATGTGACAACAAAAGAAAGGTCAGAGAAATTCAATGTCGCTGGCTTTGAAGCTAAAGAAAGGGTTCCGAGAGTCAAGGAATGTGGGCGGCGTTGAGAGACTAGACAAAGGCAACAAAACAGATTCTCCCTGGAGCTTCCAAAAAGGAATAAGCCCCTGCCAACACCTTAATTTTAGACCAGTCAGAGCTGTGGCAGACTCCTGAGCTACAAAGCAGTCAGATAATAAATTTGCATTGATTTATAACAAATGTGCAGTAATTTTTTACAATAGAAAACTAATACACAGATCAACAAATAAAAACCAACCCCATTTCTATCACCAAGCATCCTATTAGATATCCTAAGTGTTAAATTTCCCAATCACAAGAGCAACAAAATAAAAAGTTCCCTTGAAAGAAACCTAAAATACATTTCTATGAGAATAGTACTAAATACTTCAAAGAATATAAAAGAAGACCTAAACAATGGAAAGATATACCATGGTCATGAATTAGACTTTTTATGCCATTAATATGTCAAGTCTGACCAAATTAACCTATAAAATCAATGCAACTTCAATCAAAATACCAACAAGGATTTTCACAGAACTTGGCAAGCTGGTCTTAAAATTCTTATGAAAGAGGAAAGGGCCAAGAATGGTTAAGAGAATGTTGAAGAAAATAGACAATGTAAGGAGACTTGTCCTATCAGATATCAAGGCTATATATAAAGTTCAAAGAAAGGCAAAACTAAACAATATATTGCATACAGATACATATATACAATGGAGAACTGTAAAGAAAACCAAGGGACCAATACTCAGAAAAGTTGAGGCAGAGGTTACTTGTGGGAAGAGGGGAGGTTCTGAAATCAAACAGCTCCCACAGAAATGTTCCAAACTATTGGAAATGTCCTACTTCATAGCATGGCCAATGCTTTATTATTTTCCTGTATTGCCTTATGATGATCTTTGACAGCATGTGTGTGTGTGTGTGTGTTTGTGTGTCCTTCTGTTTATATGGTAAATTTCACAAGAAAAATATTTTAATACCAATAGTGAAATGAACTATTCATTAAATGATTCTGTGACAATTGGTTATCCATAAGAAAAAATAAAATTAGATCCATACTAGACTCCATATATTGAAATACATCTAAAAGTGAAAGACCACACTTTATCATTTTTATAGGAACATTTGGTGGAATAGCTTTAGGAGCTTATGGCAAAGAAGGGTTTCTTAAGCAAGATATAAAGAGCCATAAATGAATAGATTTACAATTTTTACAGTATGGATATTAAAACATCTGTGCATCAAAAGACACGATTAAAAAGGTGAAAAGACAAGCCATTGTGTAAAAGATGATATTTTAAATGTACATAAGAAAAAAAGGAATATATCCAGGATATACTTGCAGTATTTTAAAAAGAATCAATTTGATCAATTCAGAAAAAACAGTAGCTCAACAAATAAATGGCCAAGTGATATGAACAGACATTTTGCAGAAGAGAAAACTAAAAGGGAAATAAATATGGACAAAATGCTCTACCACATGGTTCATTAGGGAAGTGCAAATTAAGACAAGGAGCTACTAATTCACACCCATCAGATTGGCAAAGTATTTAAATTTGGCAATTGCAATTAATAATTGGCCAAGTATGAGAAAAAAAGAGATGAACTATCATACCCTGCTAGTGGAAATGTACAATGAATGGTACAATCATTTTGGAGAGCAGTTTGGGGAAATCTAACCAAGTTGAGGACATGAACCTTAGGACTTAGCAGTGTGCATTCTTGTGGAAACTTTTGCTTATGTGCACAAGAGTTTGAATGAGGCGTGTCCAAGAGTGCCATCCTCACATTATCAGTAACAGGGAAAATGGGAAACTAGGTGAATATCCATCAGTAGGAGAATGGATCGAGTGTGCCAAAGTCTTACAATGGGATAACAAAGAGCACTTAAAATGAATGAACTGGAGTCATATGCAATCGCAAAAGCATAATGCTGGGTGGAAAAAAGCAAGGATATGGATGGTATAATACCATATATATATATATATATATATAAAGTTTAATATCTGAACTACTGTATATGACATTTATTGATATATAGATATGCTAAAAAGTATAAAACATGCATAGGAATAATGAACACTAAGTTAATCTGGGGGCTACCTGTTGGAGGAGGCAAGGGGTTGGACCACACGGGCCCCTCCCCATTTTGCCTGTGATGTTCAGCTTTGATAAATATAGTAGGCATGTGGGTAGCTGTCTATTATTCTCTATTCTCGTCTGAGACCTGGAAATATTTCCTAATTTTTTTAAATGTATTTTTATGAAATGAACTAAAGCCTCTCTGGTAGGTGTATTTGTCTGAAGCTCGAAGCATCTGCCACCCCCCAGCTCTAAGAATTCACAAGCGTGTCTTGTAATCACTAAGCCACTGGCCACTGGGAGCATGACCCGGTATTTTTCATAAGATGTCAGCTTACTTTATGCCACCACCCGGACTTTGCAAATAAGCAAAATGATACAATTTTTTCTCTAAAAGCAGAAGGAAACATTACTGTTTATAAAGCAGTCCAAAGACATGAATATTTATAGAAATGAAATCCGACCTGCCAAAGCGTTCTGATTAATCATAGAGTGAGATAACCAAATCCTGGTGACCTTTGATGATAAATTACAGGCTGGGTCGGTGGTCTGGGGGCTAGCAGGGGGAAGCACGGTTCCTGGGCCCCTCCTTTGGGAAGTCCTAACAAGGAGCCCCGGAGGCTCAGACAGACGTGGAAAAGGGCGTGCAGCCGTCCCACCTCCTCGCCAGGGGTCAGGTAGCAGAGAGGAAGTTCCAGAACTCTGAGGTCTGCTTTGGACTGTTGTCAGCTGGAGAAGCAGGAGGCTGGAGAGGACGTCTGCCTGAGATAAAAATGTACTCAGTGTGAAGAAATCGGCGATTCAATGACTTCAGCCTTAATGGGGTAAAATTCCATCGCGGGCAGCCCTCTCGCAGAAACCCGGCCATGTTCCACACAGGAGGGCAGGCACTGGGCCAGCGGAGACGGCTGGGAAATAAATGGTCTGCTGTTGATATGCGTGTTTTAACTCCTGCGAGCATCAGTGGGAGTTTTGTGTGCGTATTGATTGCCAAAGAGGCCTAAAGTTTAAAACATTAATTCTGAATTCCAAGATGTTTGTCAGTTCCTCCTAGTCCCTTAGCCCTCCTCAGCACGTGGTATTTGGAACTCTTTTTCTCTGCATTTTTTTTTTTTTTTTAAGAAATTTAAGGGCTTATCTAATATGACCTTATGTCTCTCAAGCCCGAGTAATTTAATGGGCTCAACGATAAACATCCATATTTAGGCCGAGATGAATGGGCAGGACTGAGCGTTTGCCCTGGCACAGCTGTGGACATCGATCGCGACAGGCCAGCCATTTGGCAACCCGCCCCCCCCCCCCGATATTGGTTGAAGACACTTCCAATGTATCAATAACGATCTGTGTTCCAGAACCTTCTCAAGGGGATCACATGAGTGGAGATAGAGATTTACTCAAACATTCGTCCAGTTGCTGATGATTTGTGGAGCCCCAGGTGGGACCTCCGTAGTTTTCTGAAATGTGGATGAGTTGTCTTCGCATCTTTAGATGTCCCTGGCCACGGCAGCTTTCAGGCCATGAGTGGACTCAAGTTCTGGGGAGACATTCGGGAAGGAGTTAACGTAAACACCTCTGGTTTCGGGGTGCACCCGGGAAAAGCTCACTCCAACTCCGCTGCCCCTTCTGAAACCACCCCAACTGCAAAGTGGAGACTTCCACTTCCAGACCAGCCTGTTTTCAATTCTTTACAGACTTTCAGGTACTTTCCTGACAGCTCCTGACTCCAAGGCTTTTCTCCAGTGTAGCTGGTGACAGGGGTGCTCTGCCCCCTTTCCTCCTCTGTGGGGAGGGGCCCGCCCTCCCAGGAGAGAACAGCAATCTTGGACTTGGAGGCAGCCCCACCTGCTCGCCCGCTCCAGCTCCTCCACTTTCTACCCAAGTGGCCTTGGCAACTTAGGACCCTCTTGGAAGCTCAGTTTCCTTATAGCCCCAAAAAGAGGCTACAACTACCTGCTTTGAGTCCTGGGAGCACCAAGTTGCTAAGGCATGCAAAAGCTCTTATGTCTCCATGGGAAAGCCCCCTCCCAGCAAACACTCAGGCATGCTGTTCATTTTGGTGTTGGTTAGTCCTGCCAGGATCATCACAGAACACAATGTAGGAGAAGGGGAGGCAGGGACACCGAGAGAAAGAGCACAGAGCAGAAACGAAGGGAAGTCTTATGAATCCCACAGAACTGTCAGAGTTGTTGTGGTTTGCAAGGCACTCGCCAATCCACAAACGACTTAAGATTCTGCACAGCATGGCTGGATTTGCAAAATAAAAATGCAGGCGTCCAGTTTAATTCTAATTTCAGATACACAACGAATAACTTTTAGTATAAAAAATGACTAGTATACTTATACTAATATATATATATATATATCCTAAAAAATTATTTGCTGTGTATTTGAAATTCAAATTTAAGCCACCATGGTAAGGAGGCAGGGAAAAGTCAGGGTTCTCTCCATTCTCAGGAGAGAGAGTTGAAGACCAAGCAAGTCTAGGTCCTGCCCTTATAGGAACTGTAGGGACGAGCAGGGCCAGGCTTTCAAATGCCAGCGTAAGTGGGCTCCCACTACCGGGGCCTCTTTCGCCCGTTCTTGGGCTGAGTGAAGCCAACTCGCGGGTGGAGCAGGGCATTGGGGGAGAGGGGCCTCTGCAACCCCCACTCACACCCAGTACACGAACTAAGCAGAGACCACCTTGCCCTGCTTTCAAGAAGGTCCGAAGCCCAGTATACAGTGGCTCTTCTGCATATTCATGGAAGGGAATTTTCCATGCTTGGTAAAGAACCAGGCAGAAAGACTAAGAATTTATTCTGTGCTTATATTTGTGGAGGAATTGGGAAAGGAATGAAGTTCGGTCTCCTACTGAGGAAATATCTGAACGTAGTTCCTTGGGACCCTCATAATACCAGAGAAGATGCTCTGGTTCTCTGAGGACAATCACGTTGCCTGTGGTCTCCCCAAGACACCAAGGAGGAAGACCTGAGGAAACTCTTAGAGTTTGGAACATCTTAAAATGAAAAAATAAAAGCTTATACAGGTTGCTCACTCATTACTCATCAAGGAAGTGCCCCTGGGCCAGAGTGACAGACGCTACCACAGAGAGGTCCCAGACCCTCTCCTCAGGGGAAGCTGCCTAGGGCAGGTCAGCAAACCCCCACCCAGGGGCCACCTCTCAGGCCAAGGCCTCCAACCATCTCCCAGTTGCTGAAATGAGCCCTTTAAAGCCCTCCTCTCCCTAGACCTCAGAGCCAAACTCGACGCTGCTACCCATTGCCTCCCTCTGGCAGCAGTTCCTTCCCTCGGCTTCCATGACTCCATAAGCTTCTAGTTTCCTTCCTCCCTCTCGGCTTCTTCTGACCCAGCATGGCATGCCAGCCTTCTCCTTTAGATGTTAAACCCACTCAGTTCTTCCAGGTGACCTTCCTCTGCAATCGGCCTCAGTTCCCATCTAAGTCATTGGTTTGTCCACCTAAGTAACAGCCAGCCCACAGGAAAGGCCCTCTTCCCGCCCACAGAGCAGCCAGCCAGATTGGGAATTAGTTGTTCCCCTCCCTGAAAACCTTTAGGAAATCCCTCCAGAGATGTAAAGGCTCCTCTCTTCCATAGCCAGTCTGTCCATCCTCTCTCCAATGAGGTTAAAGCAGGGGTTCTTAACCAGGGGTCCACGGATTTCAGGGGGTCTGTGAGGTTAAATTGAAAAAACTCAACTTACTATCTTTATTTTCTCTGACCTCTAACTGAAATCTAGCATCTCCTTCACTTATGAATGTATGCAAGAAATTACAGTCGTATTCATTGCATATCACATTACAGTTGTCGCATATCTTGAAAAATCGCTTACACTCATCCATACTTTGAAATTACGGTAGTTGTTAGACCCCATGCTAGTTGAGTGTCATAAAACTATCTGCCGCTACATTCTGAGAAGGAGTCCGTGGTTTTTACCTGACTGGCAAAAGGGTCCATGGAACAAAAAAGGTTAAGAACCCCTGGGTTAAAGCTTCTTCCTTTTGGCAGCTAGCACAGGCTTCTTAGTAGGTGCTCAATAAATCAAGACGTCAAGGAGGGCTTTGACGGCAGAGACCTCAGTACAGCGTTAGAAAACCCAAGTCCTGAGAGCCAAATAGAACTTCCAAAATGGGGACTTCTATCATCTCCCTGTGTCTCATTGAAACCTCAAGACATTTTAGTAATATAAAAAGTAATTCTGGGGAGCGGGTGCAGCTCAATGGTTGAGCACCTGCTTCTCATGTATGAAGTCCTGGGTTCAATCCCTGGTACATCCTAAAATAGCAATTATTATTATTATTATAATTCTGACACCGTTCGTGACCACAGGTGCTGAGTGGGCAGGCTTCCGATGGAAACGCAGCCCTGCCGCTAACTGGGCATGTGAGCCTGGGGAAGTGCCTCAGCCCACCTGAGCTGCAGGTTCTTCAGCTACCAGGTGGGGACAACAATAGTTTCCCCTTAAAGTGGGTGTGGAAACTCATCCACACACACTGCACGCCAAGACCTAAGGGCAGCATGTGGCACATGATAAGCATTTACTAAGTGACAGTGAACCTCATTCTCCAGGAAAATTAAGATAAAGAAACAGTAGGCTAGGAAAAGGGGGAGGGGGAACTCATCAAAGGCACTGCTGTGTTCCCAGCCAAGGACCAAAAGTAGTTTCATGAAATATAGGAAATGCCAAAAGGCTTTCTTACTTCCCACTAAGCAGGGATGGCTCACCCCGCCTTCGTTCTGACCCAGCAATAAAACTGGGAGACAGACTAAGGCTGTGTTATAGCCTGACCGTATTATATCACGCTTTCACTATATGCACTTGTTCAAGGGGACACGTGGCTTAACCTGTGGTGAATTTAAATCTGTTTAACGACTGGGGTTACAAGCAGCTCCGACCGTAAATAAAGAGTCCCGGGAGAGGAGGAGCCTGCGCCCAGGCTCTATGCCCTTCACACTGACAGCTCCCAGCGCCAGCAGAGAGGATGCGTCAAACGCACGGCGCGCACTGCGGGGGCCTGGGCGCCGAGCAAAAGCCCGCCAAGGCCCCTTGCTGCACACAACCGGCGGAGCCCTGCTAATGCGGGTGACAGACGGGCCTCCCTCCTACAGACACCTGCCCTGAGGGCAGAGAGCCCCGCAGAGGCCGAGCCACCCTGCCGCTGAGACCCCAGGGCCGGGCGTGCCTAGAGGAGAAGCCCCTGGCCCAGCCCCCGCAGCGGGCAGTGGGGGCGCAGGGCGGGAACACAGACGCCGCCCGCAGCCACCGCTCAGGCCTCGGCCCCCGACGGCACGAGCACAGGTAAATGTCCGCGTAAATCTCCCAGGGCCTGTGACAGACAAGCCCCGCGACAGCTGCGCAATTCCTGCTCACGGCAGACCTCCGAGGAGGCTCCTTTGAACCTGGGACTCGTGTTAGGAGCCTCTGACCTCTCCAATTGGCCAGGCAGAAATCGCCTGAGAAGCCGATACTCCTGCTTATGCTAGCTGCGCAGACAGACAGACAGCCGGACAGCCAGACAGCCAGACCAGCAGCCAGCAGCCAGCAGCCGGACGGCCGGACAGCCAGACAGCCAGCAGCCAGCAGCCAGACAGACAGCCAGCAGCCAGCAGCCAGACAGCCAGGCAGCCAGACAGCCAGACAGCCACACAGCCAGGCCAGCAGCCAGCAGCCAGCAGCCCCCCGTCTAGGAGGCAGCACGCTGCCCGGGCGCGCTCTCTGCACAGCGCCAGGGTGGGCGAGCGCCAAGTCGGCAGCCGCCGGGACCCTGGGCCCGGCCCTGCAGCAGCAGGCAGAGCCCCCAAGGGAAAGCTCGCTTTTCCTTACAAAAAACTCCCCCTCTTTGCGGGCCAGGGTCAGAGAAAGATGAGGAGGGGGCGGGGCCGGCGACGGAGGGGCGGGGCCGGTGGTGAAGGGGCGGGGCCGGTGTGAAGGTGGTGGTGAAGGGGCGGGGCTGGTGTTGAAGGGGCGGGGCTGGTGTGAAGGGGTGGGGCTGGTGGTGAAGGGGCGGGGCTGGTGTGAAGGGGTGGGGCTGGTGGTGAAGGGGCGGGGCCGGTGGTGAAGGGGCGGGGCTGGTGTGAAGGGGCGGGGCTGGTGTTGAAGGGGTGGAGCCGGTGTAGAAGGGCGGAGCTAGAAACTCAGTTTGGGCTGGGCCTGGGCACTTGCAAGGGCCTCAGGGAAAGGGGTGGGGCTAGGGAAACGGGGTGGAGTAAGTGGAAGGGGCGGAGCTAGTGAAGAGAGCCGTCTATGGCCATTACAATTCAGGGTGGGCGGGGCTGAGGGTGAGGGGCGGGACTATGGAGGGGGCGTGGCTTCTTTGCAGAGGGGCGGGGTTAATATGGGTGGGGGCGGGGCAGAGGTGGTATTTCACAAACGATCCTGTGAATAGGGGTCTCATTAAAAATAATACGGGGCGCATGTGGCTCAAATGGTTGGGCGCCCGTCTGCCATATGGAGGGACCTGGGTTCCATCCCCGGGACCTCCCGGTAAAATGAAAAAAAAAAAAAAATAATAATAATAATAAAATTAAACTTAAAATGTTAAAGCCCAGGGGAGGTCCCCAGGCCCCCGGTGCCCGCGCGCGCGTGACTTGGCAATTCGTTTCCTTTTTCTGGAGCGGCCGCCGCGCCCGCAGCCCAGGCGCCAGTGCGCAGCTAGTCGGCGTGTGGTCAGCCGCCGAGGTTGCAGGGTGTCCCCCAGCACAGCTTCCTGGGGACCGCCTTTTCTCGGGGGTGCACGGGAGCTCTACATCAAAGCCTGATTGAGCAGAAAATGCGTGCCAGCGTTCACAGCAGTACTCTATTATAGTACAAGTGTGCTTGTAAATATTCACTGCATGTTATTACGCCATTTGAACCGAGAATATTGAGAGGTGAAAGGTCACCCTAATGCTCTCTCCGGAGGCAGCGGTTTTGAATATAACCAAATGGGATAATGGTCAGAAATACCCAGAGGGGGCAATGGAACACGTCGTAAAGAATTGTGCTGTGAGTTTTAAGTTTTCAGGACAACAAAGATGCCAAGGAGATGTCTCATAAGCAGTCATTATTAATGGAATGACAAGGCTAATGTTAAGCAGAATGTCTTTGCGACAATAAATCTTGTCCCCATGCCATTAGCACTCCTTACAACTGCAAATAGCAGTTAGGTTATAACCTAACATGGCAGAATTTTATCCTCTCAATCTCTAATGTATTTTATAATGCTGTTAAAGTCAGGAATTGCAACTGTTTAAGCTCACTTAATCTAGGGGAAGTTTAAACACGAATTTTAAATGCAAAAAAAACTGCTTTGATATTAGTTTTTCTTAATTAACTAGGAGATCTTTATAAGAAGTAGATCTTTTTAAACATGCATCAGATCGGAGAAGATGAGCGTGGTTGGATTTTAAATGCTACACTTTCATTCAGGCTCAACTTGGAATGCCTAATGTAAGAAATCATTTTTTTTGCTTTTTTGTTTTTTTAAGAATTATCTTCTGAAAAGAGACAGGCTGCAAGTTTACTTGTTAAACGTCAAATGTACATTTTGTTCAAGCTCCTGTAGGGAATCAATCTTTTAAAAACATCCTATTTGTCTGCATTTTCAAGAGTTTCCTTCGGAAACAAAGCTAGCACCCCTGTCTTCTGATTTGACTTCTTTTAAATGCAAGTCAAGTCAGACCACTTGGAAGACTCGGCGAGTGTTACACCCTCTTTTTTGTTCACAATGGCCACAAGGAGAACACTGAGTAAGGATGCTGAAGCCAGAGGACCCCGGGAGGAGGGATCCCACAACCAGAGCATGTTGAGATGGGGGGTCGCAGGTGGGGACGGAGCTCCTGCTGATGGGCAGCCAGGTCCTCAGTCCACCTGGCCAGGGCCGCACAGCTGGCCCCAGAACACGGGGACACTGGGCAAGCGGGGGAGGCAGGGCTCACCAGCGCTCCCCGGGGACCTGGGGAATTCCTAGTGCCTTCGCCAGGAGAGCCTGGAACCCGCTGATGGCCTGCGTGGTGCTGCTGGTCCTGGACAGCGCATTCTCCTTGGGAAAGCCGCAGAGCCACCCTTGGGACAGACCTAGTAAGGCCGCACAGCTGCGTACTTCCAGAACTTTCGCTGATGCTTGAAGCCCCTTGAAGCTTTGGCAGGAGCCCCTTTGGGGGGATTTCTGGCGTCCTGTCACTTTGAGGATGGGAGTATGTTCAATGAATCTCGCTGCAGGCGTTCAAAGTCACTGCCCTTATAACAGCAATCGCCACCATTTGTGTGCTTTTCATAGGTGACAAAAGCACGTGCCCACTCCCCTCTCACAGCCACCCCGACTGTCCCGTCACACAGATGAGGAAACTGAAGGCTGTGGAGTGACGGCGATGAGGTCGGCCTGGGCTGCGCGTGGGAGGTGCAGACAGGGCCCCTGGTGGCCGCGGTCCCTGTCTGGCTCCCGCCCGTGGGCCCAGCTGCCTCCGCCGAGTGGCCTGGGTGACTCACCTCCCAATCCTGGCTGCGCGCCTGCATACCTGCAACTATAGCGTATTATCAATGTAACCAAATGCACCTTAGGATTGACTGCCTCGACTTTTACCTAATAACAAGCACAAAATATTTTATACTCTTCCTGACATCAACTCCATGTACTGAATTCCCCGTAAAGCAGCTGCTTTGAACCTAGAATCACACCGCAGGAAGGAACCCTAGGGTCGTTCCACAGGTGAGAAAATGAAAATACAAAAAAGAAGGGACAGTCGTTGATCCCAGGGGTCTAGTGTCCGACCAAGTAGAGGATCCACGCCTGTTTTTGCCAAAGCACATTCTTTCCCCCCTGGACCTTCTGATTCCTCCAGCGGCCACGAAGAGGCTGAGACTGGGCCATGCGTGCAAAAGCAGAAAAGACTCCAAGCTAGGGTAAGTGGAAAGAGCAAGTTGCAGAGTTTGTACCAATACTTCTGTGTCACATGCACACACGCGCACGTGCACACACATACATGCGTACCTGTGTACATGCACTCACAGAGACACACAAGCACACATGTGTGCACACACATGCATTCACACAGATGTACAACACACGTGTGTAGTCACATGCACACTCGGATATGTGCACACACATACATGTGTACCTGTGTACATGCACTCACAGAGACACACAAGCACACATATGAGCACACACATGCACTCACAGAGATGTATAATACATGCATGTGCATGCACATGCACAGACAGACACGTGTACACACATACATGCACACAGACTGTCTTTCTATGTATCCATATTGGCATGTGAAGGCAAACCAGAATGTCTGAAAGGACACACGGAGAACAGAAACTGTGCTTCCCCAGGGAAGGAGCCTGGGGTGGGGGCAGGGGTGGCAAGAGGGCTCAAGAGAGATTTGACTTTACTTGGATTGTTGGAACTTTTTAAGTTTATATACCCTCTTAACAATTCTCATACTGATGAAACTGTACCTTTTCAGATCAGTGTTGCTGGAAAGAAAGAGGAGACCTGGCGGGACTGGACCTCGGCTTCTGGATCTTTCCACCGAAGGGGCCGCTCTCAGGTAACTCAGTACGCCAGGCTGGGCTCACCACTCCAGCGCTGCTGGGTGGGAAGGTGGGAACGCGCCGCCGGCTTTCAAAGAGTCTGGCTGTGCGCGGGCCCCCTGCCCACCCGGCTCCGGGGGCAGCCGGCTGTGCCCTCACTCCTGGGGGCGGCCGGGAAGACTGGCCTCACCTGCAGCGGCTAGACTGAGCGGCTGCACAGGCAGCCTCTGCCCAGCTGGGGTGGGGGCTGTGAGTGCCCTCCCAGACGGACAGGCTTTAATTGAAAAGGTATGTTTAATTGAAGAATCACTTGTTTTATGGGAGATCAGAGAGCAGCCTCCCCTCAGATGCCTAATGGGGAACAAGAAGGGTATCGTTACATGTTTACTTGGTGAGGGACGGAAGTTTCATATTTAATTCATGCAAGGATCCCTTGGCTAGGAAAGAAAGGCTTCTGCAAACTGGGCTCACATGGATATTTAAAGCACCCAATTTCTTTTTTTGCACAGGTTTAAGTATTGCTGGCTTATATCCTTCTAAACCTGGCATTCAATGGAAGGAAAGAAATCAGAAAGGCCAAATTGTCCCCAAATCACTTAAGAAACTGCTGTCAGCTCGATAGCCAGCCTAAAATCAATGCCATTAGAAAGAGAATGTGCAAGCATAAGGGTTAGTATCTTCATTATATAAGTAACTCATACTGATGGATAAGAAAAACATCCCAATAGAGTAATGAGAAAAGGACACAAACGAGCAATTCCCAGAGGAGAAAATACAACTTTTAATTTGAAGAAAAATAGTTAATTACATGATTAGTCAAAAAAAATGAATATTAGCCATGGCATAATTTTTCACCCATCCAAGTAGCAGAAATTTTTAATTCTAATATCCAAAGCAGAGGTGGACCCGTGAAATGAGACTCCCTACATGCTGCTGATGGCAGAATAAACCGGGGCAGCCCTGTGCAAAGCAGTTTGGTGATAGGTGATGTAAGCCTTAAAATATTTATTTCCTTTGACCTCATCATTTGTTCTGGGAACCTAACCAAAGAAAACAACAGAAATATATGTTAAAAGCTTTTTAAAGATGTTCACAGAATGTTAATTTATATGAGTGAAAATTTTAAAGAACCCAAATGTCAAAAAAAAATAGGGGAATAGTTAAGCAGATTATGATACTTACATTTGATGGAATATTATGTAATCATTAAACACAATACTTAAAAGTCTACCTTATAACATTTTAAAAAATGTATGTTGTGTCTAAAGGAAAATAAAACAAGTTTAAGTTTTATATTCTGATTATGACTGAAAAACAAACCTAGGGGGAAAAGTAAGACTGAAAGAAAATGTGCTAATGTATTCACTACATTTGGGAACAATGGATGATTTTAATGTCGTTTCTGTAAGTTTCAAAATATTCCTCATGACAATGTACCACATTTAAAATAAACGTGGATACATTTGACCACGTTTGTCTAGTTCTCTAAAAAACTGGAAAGTGGATCATAACTGGAGGGCGTGGTCGGGTTCTCCCTGGGCTGACCAGGAAACCGAAGCTTCCTCGCTGCACAGCCTCCAGCACTGGTTAGAGAACGGTGCCTCTGTAGAATTGACGCTCAGTGTTTGTTAATTGTATCACCTTCCATTAATGAACTAATTCTAGAGGGATATTATTTTCCAAAGAGGAGCAGGTCCTAGGGAAAATTACCGCTTCTTTCTTTCCTCCAACAAGCATTCTTTGAGGCCAGAGAAGCAGGAGAATAAAGAAGTGCCTAACGCCCCTGTCCTTTGCGTGGAGATGCCCCACGCGGGCAATATTCAGTTCACTCGCGAGCTCCCAGAGAATAATTTTTAAAGGGAAAAATAACTTCCTGGGGAAAAACTAAGTGCCTGCCAAGTAGTCGGGATCAATGGATTAATCTGATGAAATAAAAACTTCTGCTTTGTCAGCGTACCCAGTCGCACTTCTTGACACACTCCAGAGGAAGCACAAGATCTTCAGAACGGCCCAGCGAAGTGGAAGCTGCTGTGGCCCCAGGCGTGGGTGAGAAGGTGTCTTTGGGGTCTGTTTCTCAGCCTCCTGCCCCATCCTCTCCAAGGCAGTGCGGAGTACGAGGGAAGGGCCTGGTCTCCTGGGGTCCGTTCCACTGACCCTGCAAATGATACTGGACAAGCATCTTGGCCACTTTCTGCCTCTGTTTCCCCTTCTGCATCATCATGGCAGATCTTCGCTAAAATGTGCTTTAATTCTATGCATCTGAGACTTTTTTTTAAAGCTTAGCACAACGCAAATAATTCCACTAGATCCTATCAACTCAACCTAAATCACTTGCCCGTATAAAGATAAATTGGAAATACTAATGCTTAGTGAATACATTACTCTGTCCTTTTACTTAGCGAAACATTTAATTAGTATTTACTAGAAAATTACTATCAATTACTAAAAATGACTACAAATTACAAGCAAAATGGATAAATTTTCCTCTACCACTAAAATAAATTCAATTACTAACTTTAAGTAATTGCGGGTAATTTATTTCTTGAAGGGCAGGGCGCTATAGACAAACTGAAAGGAGATGATTAAGATTCTGGGAGCAGCTGATTTATGAGGGAAACTTAAATAGCTAAATCTGGGTGGCTGAGCAAAGCAAGTAGGAATGCACACTGCAAGGTATCCAGAAACGGCTCAGCTGCATATAGATTCTCTCTGTGGCTTAGCACTGAGCGGGGTAGGCCGCAGGGCGCAGGAAATCAGCTTAAGCAGGGGCTTTCTGCTGAAATACTTAGAGGTTTCCTGGAGGCTGAAATCTGAAACCCTGACGTGGTCTCTCATAGGAAGTCGTCAACACCCAAATCTGAGACAGGACAAAAGGAGAGGGAAGATCTTACAGAATGGTTTCAGAACCCTCCTTGAAAGGACAAGGAGAAAAGTTTAGATGCCAGGTTTTTGTATAGTTTTATTGGTGGGTTTTTTTTTTAATTGTGGTCACATATATACAACTCAAAATTTCCCATTTTGACCATTTTCAAATGAACAATTCAGTGGCATTAATTACAATTTCACAGTGTTGTGCTACCATCACCACCATCCATTACCAAAACACTATCATCATCCCCAAAAGAAACTCTGCACCCATTAAGCAATGAGTCCCCACTCCCTACCCACCCTGGTACCTCTAATCCACTTTCAGTCTCTAGGAATTTGCATGTGCTAGGTATTTCATATAAGTGTAAGCATACAATATTTGTCTTTTTGTGTCTTACTTATTTCACTCAACATGTTGTCCTCAAGGTTCATCCATGTTGTTGCCTGTGTCAGAATTTCATTCATTTTTTATGGCTGAATAATATTCCATTGTGCTTCTATAGCACATTTTGCTTGTCCCCCTCATCTGTCGATGGACACACGGGTGGCTTCCACCTTTTGGCTTTGGTGAACAATGCTGCCGTGACCATTGGTAAATGCCTCTTCCCCCTCTGCTTTCATCTGGAGCAAGAAGTTCTCCCCCCAAGTCTTACCTATGAGTAATCAAGGATGAGGCAGCTGCCTGGAGCTGGGCTATTTGCCCATATGTGGTCATCACTGTCATGTGACTATTTAGGGGTGGCAGGGGCGTTTGAAGAGCTCGGAAGAGTCAACCTCAACAAACGTTTCCTGACGTGTCTGATGCTCCCAGCACTCTCCCCATCCTCCGCATTGTTCAGCACAGCGTGCGGCGGATTCCTGATCTCGTGTGGAAAAGCAAGGCCAGTGGGTTTGTTAGTGACCACTGAACCACACCCACCACTGGCAGAGATCAGTGACGACGCTGGCTGTCCCAGCCCATGACAGCACACAGCATCGTGGTGGATTTGGAGTCGAAATCCCACCTCTATTTCTCCAGCGCTGTGAGACTAAAGCAAAACGCTTAGCCTCTCTCAGCCTCAGACTCTGGATCATTAAGGTAGAAATGAAAATAACTGCTTCCTAGGGTTGCCATGAGGCAAAGTCCCTATCCTCGGAAAGCCTGGGCATTTGTGCCGAGCAAGGCAGAGGCGGCCGTGGACACTGGGCTTTGACCTGGCTTCCCAGCCCCAGTGTGGGGTTTCCGCTGTGCAGCTGCATTCTCTCACTCCATCTGTCCGTCCTCCTGGTGAGAAAGCCATGCATTTGGCAGCCAGTACGAGTGGGCTGCAGGCCCGGACGGGCATCTGTAAGGCCCCCACGCGTGGCAAGCGTCCTGCGTAGAGAACCGCCGGGGGCTCCACCCTGACCCTTCCCACTGGAGAGCCCTTAGGGCTTCTTTCTAGGATCGTCCACCACGTGGGCAGGTCTTCCATGGCTGAGAAATTCTCACTTCTCAAAGCCCTGCCTGTTTCTCTTCCAGGGAGCCCTCGCCCTGGGACACTTGAGTTTTTGAGCAGCTCCTCCTAATACCTTCTGTTTCCTGCTCACACCGCTTCGGCCGTTCAATCAAAATGTCACTTCATCCCAGAGGAGGCCACGGCTGCCGGGCCCCTGTCGATAGGGAAATTCTTTGAAGCATTAAAGTCACATGTAAGAAGGATCTCTGTCCCTTCCACAGTTTTGGTGGCACAAGATGTGCAGTAATTGATTCCTGAGAGCCACATTCACCATCCTGAGTGGGGCAGTCAAGGACAGGGACAGCAGCCTGCGATTCTGGGGCGGGAAGTGGCGCCCTTACATCAAGTGAGCAGGGGGCACTGCCAGCCCCTACACGCAGGCACCAGGCCCGCAGGCCGTAAAGAGATGGCTCGATGGGAGTATCCCAGAGAGGGCTTTAGGATGGGCCGAGGACTTCACTGAGTAACCTGGACTTGGACTTTTGTTCATTTATCTTAGATCCATGCCCCAAACAGCGATAGCGACGTGAGTACTTTTTCCAAGAGAAGAGAGCAGCCTCCCTGTCTATGTAGCCTGGGAGACTCATACAAACACAGAGGGCCGCCGGCGCAGAGGTGCTTTGGGCTGAAACGGGTCCCTGAAGTGAGTCGAGTTTCCATAACTGCGATGAAGACATCCTAAGGTTTGTACCATGTCATATAATATCAATTTAACGTCGGTGCTTCTGAAAACTGCTACCACCACCTGGAAAAACCAGCCCAGCCTAGTTGTGTGTAACTTGCTAAGACATTTAAATTGACTCTGGGCAGACTCAAAGCAGAAAGCCTCTGCCAGTGGGTTAGCTTTGCTTCAATACTGCAATTACATTCTGTAATGGAGAGGAAAATGCTGACAGCTGGTCACTCTCTGGTTCTTAAATGAAAAATATTAGCCTAGATAGCCTGCAAATGCCTAGATTAGGCAATTATCTAATACCTAGATATGAGACAACATTAGGCAAAAACAAAAATTGCCTAGAACAAGTTTTTTGGGAAAAAAATTGTGGTAAAATTAAAATAACCAACCAGAGTCACCTCCTAAGCAGGCCACATTCTGCTTTCACGAGTTCCGAGACCATTCAGAGGTATTGATGGGTGGTTCTTCCGGAACAGAGGAGCAGGTTTGGGCTCTCCAGGCTCCATGTCTCGGCAGCCTTAGTGGGCCTGGACCTTGGCACCTGTACAGGACAAGTAGCCAAATCGAGGCTGTGGTGCCTGCTCCCCATCACAACTCTGCGTGTGAGCAAACTCAGCTGCCAGGGCACAGGCCCACCTTGCAGCTTGCCAGGAGCCTCTGAGTCCTTTCGTGGCTACAGGTGGGCTAAGGAATGATCGGCCTCACCTCCTGGCCCCCAGCACCCCACAGAATGGACTGAATGCTTCTCCCGTGGCCAGCTCCTCCTTTCCTCTCTAGTCCCACAAAGTCTTTGCAAACTCCTCACAGCCTAGGGCTGCCTTAGAAAATACAAGGCAGCCAGTTGAATTGGAATTTCAGAATAGATCCACATGTTTTTAGGATAAGTATGTCCTGGAATTTTACTTGCACTTCAGTGGAAGTATTTGGGACATACTTATCTTTTAAAAATTATTCCTTATTTATCTGAAAATTAAATTAACTGGGAGTCCTATATTTTTATTTGGTTAATCTGGCATCCATATCCAAGCCTCTCTTCCTGGAGCTAAATTCCATTTCTGGTTTCCACACTGTTGTCTCACATAAACCATCTTGATTAAATGAGCCTTCTCGAACCTTCTTCTCTGGGGTTGAACCTCCTGGATACTGACTCTGGCATTGATTACTACTGAATTTGCTGCATATGTTCCTCAAATCTGACTCTTCCCCAGTGGAGGGGGCTGTTCCCACACCCTCGGTCAAGGCATCTCAGTTTCCTCTCCTCTCCGGTGCCACCATGTTCGTGGCACATGCCAGCACGCCAGGCTGCCCAGCTTCTACCGACAGGTCAGCCAGGTTTTCAGCTGTTGAGCATGCACCGAACCCTAGTTGCACACCTACTATACACAGTGCACTCTGCGGCTTGCTAAGGGTATGTGAGGCTGAAGTGTGCAAAGTCCTGGCCCCCAGTGAGCCCCAGGGCAGCAGGAAAGGTAGGCACAAATGGACAACTGGAACGCAATCCACAAGTAGTCTTTATCAGGCACTCCTTGGGCCAGATGTATTTGGGTATTCAAATGTTTTCAGATTTTAGAAAGATACCTGATATTACATAAACACCCCAGTAGGGTCTAGAGCAGCATCAGACATAGGGGGAGACAAATGAGGTACCCAGAGCCCACGTTTAAAGGAGCATCCAGGTACCCTGGGTGCCTCGTTCGTCGCCCCAATCCTGGCTCTGGTCTGACACCTTGATATTTCTGCAGTGACATATGAATGTTGATCTACGATGGAACAAAGAGAAACCACCCAAGTAGCCTCCCATTAGATCTGTTCCAGTTTTTGTCACCGAATGAGTGTGGGGACCAAATGAAAGAAAACAATGTTGTTTCCCCGAGCTTTGTGGATTTGGGCACTGGGGTTCAGGGAGAGTGGAGCATGCTGTGTGGTGAGTGCCATGAGAGTTGAGCACAGGGCCTACCCAGGTGAGTGAGCACACTTCTGGGAGGCCCAGCTATCCATCTCCTGCCTTCCCCTACCCAAAGAGAGAAGGCAATGCATTTCCCCTTGCCACTCAACTTCCCCAGATTTTGTGTGAAAAACTAATTATTTCTTGGAAGTAATTCTTTTATCACATTAATCATGCCTTGCATTCTGTGAGGTTCTCTGGAACTTTGGGATGCTTGGGATTAATGCAGGGCCTTCCTTCCCAGTCTGTAGGAAAACAAGTCCAAGAGGAAAGGCAAATTTCCAAAGGGGTGCTGATGCAAAGTACCAGAACTCTGCTGGCTTTTATAAAGGGTATTTATTTGGGGTAGAAGCTCACAGTCACAAGGCCATAACATTTTTGTAAGCAAATACACATATATGCATATATATTTATATATCATTTTGCAAATGTTTGTATGTATTGTGAGAATTTTGATTTTTACCCATAATAAAAAAAAAAAAAAAGAGTAAGTTACTTCCCTCACCAAAGTCTGTTGCCATGTGTTGGAGCAGGATGGCTGCCAGTCTCTGCAAGGGTTCGGCCTTCCTCTTCCTCTTGAGGCACCATGGTCCCAGATTTTTCCCATCTTGGCTGTAGGCTGGCATAAGACACATCTCTCTTCCTGGGGCTTGTCTCTTTCCGGGCTCAGCAGCTCTGGTCTTTCTACAAGGCCAGCTGTAAACTATGAGACAAATGTCTTGGCTCTCTCCCCAGGACTCCAGCATCAAAAACTAAGCTCTCTCTTCTGCTGTTTCATTTTCTGTTGTGACTGTCCACCCACCAAGGGCGTGGAGACTCAATGTCCTACTGATGGTGCCAAATCAAAGCCCTAATCTTAATTTAATCAAGTAAAAGTGAAACCTCTGGTTTTAATATAATCAAAGGGTGTCACACCCAGAGGAACAGACCCATTTACAAACATAATCAATATTTCTTTTTGGAATTCATCAATAATATCAAACTGCCACACTTCTCCATGAGCCCAAAGGAAGGCACTGAGTTCAAGGTGACATGGGATTGGGCCCGCATCCAAGAATGAAAAACTTGTCCTCATTGACCCTTATCCTAATTTTAGAGAGAGCGGCCCATCCCTAGCTCAGGGCCAGGCCAGTTAGAAATTCTGAAAGGCAGTAGTTGTGGCCAGCTTTCCAGTTCATCATCATGGCTGTGTCCCTTACCAGCTCCACGATGCTGGTGCACGTTGCTGGTGAGCATGCAGGGTCCGTTCATGGGGTGTTGCAGACTGTGTTCAGATAAAATTGTAAATAGTCCTCAAAGTTGACTCAAGGAAGGAACAGGAGTAAAACTTCTCTATTTACTATGCTGTGCCCTCGCCTCGCAAATCCCTTCACACTCAAACAGTTCATCCAAATGGCCCTCTTAGAAAAAGAGGTGCTTGCAGGCACCAACGTAGCTAAATACCAGGCTTATGAATACATCTTAGGACACTGAAAGGAAGTATGTTGAGAGAGTAACGGCTTGTAGTCAATATCATCTATTCTCATTGCAAAGAAACAACTCTCACCCCTGAAAGGGTGCCTACAACTGCACTGATTGCAAAACCTTAGCCACTGTATAATTAATAACAAACAGTTATGCTATGTAATTAATAATGCCCACATAGTCTATGTACTAATTACCATATAATGTGTAATAATTTTGTATATGTATAAATTTTGTATAATATGCAATAATTACTATATAATTAATAATTTTATAATTAATAATGCTGTATTGTTAATAAATAATAATTAATATTAATAAGTAATTAGCATTAATATTAATATTTGAACTAAATCAATTGTAAAACTTAGTCCTTCAGTTGCACTAGTCACATTTCAAGTGTCCAGTAGCCACACATGGCCAGTGGCTACTGTATTGGACAGTGAAGGTACAGAACATTTCCAGCATGGCAGAAAGTTCTATTGAAGAATACTGATCTAAAGATTTTTAAAAAATAATACTCTATTCCTGGCATGGTAACTTCCTTCTTGTCTTTCCTACAGGTCAAACCACACCCATTTCATTCCTGAAGTTGGTGGGATCCCACATTGGCATGCAAGATGAATTCATTGACCAGTGGCTTTTGGTGGACTGTCTTGAGCCTGTGCAGTTGATGCCCATAGAGACCAAGAATGAGGTCCCCAGGGTAAGAAAAAAAAATAGGGCCCAATTCCGACAATTCACTCAACAGGCTCAAATCTCACCAAGGTACCTGCGACCTCCTAGAGGCTAAATCTGAATAATGCCAAGGAGGCCTTCTCCCCTTTGACATCTCTACGGCATTTGTGAGCATGACTGTCTTCGACAAACTTGCTTCCCTGGTTTCTGGGGCTCCACCTGCCTCTGTTGCTTCCCCACTCTCTGGCCCCTTCTGCTCTGTCTCGGTGGCACTCGCTTCTTCTCCTGGTGGTCCCCTCCCCTCCAGGCTCTAGCCTATACCCTCTCCTCCCCTCTGCGCTCACACCCCAGGCACTCTGAGCCACTGCTGGGCTGCAATTCACATCTATAGGCTGGCGAAGGCCAAGTTAGCCCCTCCCTAAAGATCCAGGTCCCACTGCCTCTGGACATCTCTCCTTGACCAGGAACCTTAGACTTTCCATGATGGGAGCCAGCATCCCCTCCCCTAAACCCATCCCCCAGCCTCGCCCCTGTGACCGTGGTCCCACCATTCAATCCACTTTCTGAGCCAGGGCCCTGCCAGAGGTCGATGGCACGTCCCTCACCTCACCACCACGGGTGCTGTGGCTTCCAGGCACTAAACCTCTCTCTAGCCTCTCTGCTTTCCTCCAAGCCCACACTGCTACCCTAATCCAGACCATTAATGTACCAAATCCACTCCTAGCTCCTAAGTCATCCATGACCCGACTTCCCCTCGCTAATCCATGCACCCTGCTCCATCCAGAGAGCCCTCCCAACGTGCACATCTGTTCTTGTTTTTCTCCTCCCAAAAATCAGCTGAGGGCCTCCCACTGCCCTCAGGACGATGACTCACAGTTCTCTCAGGATCTCATTCTCCAAACCAGGGCTCAGCCAACTTTTTCAGTAAAGGAGCAGATAATAAATATTTAATGCTTTGCAGGCCATACTATTTCTGCCACAACAACTCACCTCTGCCATCCTAGCACAAAAGCAGCCTTGATAGCTTGTGTATTAGTCAGCCAAAGAGGTGTTGAGGCAAAGTACCAAAAATCTGTTGATTTTTATAAAGGGTATTTATTTGGGGTAGAAGCTCACAGTTACAAGGCCCTAAAGAGTCCAACTCAAGGTACCATAAGAGGTACTTCCTCACCAAATGTCTGTTGCCACGTGTTGAAGCAAGATGGCGGGCCATGTCTGTGAGGGTTCAGCCTCCCTCTTCCTTGTAAGGCTCTGTGGGCCCAGCTTCTTTGGATCTCAGCTGTAGGCTGGAGGGCTCATTTCTTTCCAGGCTCAGCCGCTCTGTTCTCTTTACAAGGTCAGCTGTAAACGATCAGGTGAATGGCTCATCTCTCTTCCCGGGGTTGCAGGATCAAAATTCATTTCTCTTCCGGGTCTATGGAGCTCTCGCTCTATTCTTCTGTGTTTCTTCTCTGTGTATCTACTTCTGTTTCTCCTTGATTGAGTGTCCATTTATAGCCCACAAAGGGGGCAGGAACTCAAACTGAATCGCCCTAATGATGTGGTCGAATCAAAGCCCTAATCTTAACATAATTTAATCAAAGGCATCTCAGCTGAATCTAATACAATCAAAGGGTGTCAGGCCCAGAGGAACAGACCAGTTTACAAATAATCAAATATCTTTTTTGGAATTCATAAATAATATCAAACTGCTACAGCTTGTAAAAACACGGGTGTGACTGTGTGCAATAAAACTTTATTTACAAAAATAAGCAGCAGTTTAGATGTGGCCCAGAGGCTGTTTGGGCCACCCCTACTCCAGAGAGCACCCTGTCACTGCTAGCCCAGTGGGGGCCTCTGACCCTTCGTGTCCTCTCTCACCTCTAAGCCTCTGCACAGGCTGTTCTTCCTTTCTTCCCGGAATGATCCCCTCCTCCCCAACCCCCCTTCTGCTGTCCCACCACCTGTTAACTCAATGTGCTCAATTCTCAGTTTAAATATCAGTTCCCAATTTGATTGACACTTCTCGGGGAATCTTTCCTAAAATCTGGCACCACTTTCTATTAGGTTGTGTTGGGTTCTTTTTCAAATGTACTTTAAACTTAAATCAGGAAAGTAAATGCTTATTGTAGAGACTTGAGGGTGGAACAAGAATTATCTCCCCCAAAAACCAGATATAGCTTACATCTACTAACATTTTGATGTCTTTCTTTTAGACTTTTTCCTAGTCATATATATATATATAGTTTTACCTAATTTGGAAAATAGAATATACAGGTTCACACTCAGATTTTTAAAGAATATATTGTGAGATTTTTCTTATGTTATTAAAATTATCAGAAAACATATTTGAATGCCAGAGTAATAATCTACCTTATCAGTGTCCCAAAATTCACCTCCCCGCGCCCCCTTAGTTGTACACTTAAGTTTTTTTCTGTTAGAAATATTACTAAGAGGGGCATCTTTGCACATAGAGCTTTGAATATGTCTCTTAGCGTTTCCATAGAATAATAGATAGCAAGAAATTAAATTACTATGTCCAAGGTATGCAAAAGGACTTCTTAATATCTCCTGCCAGCCTGTCTTCCAGAAGATTGCCCATTACACATTCTCAGTAGCTCCATCTGAGAATGCCTGCCTCGCATCACCCTGCTGAGCATTGAGTCTTACCATTTATTTAATCTTTGCTTATCTGGCAGGTGAAAATGGCCTCACATTGCTTTAGTTTGCTGCACTTTTTTGCTCAGGAACAAGGTGCAATGTCCTCGCCCATATATACCGGCCATCCTCATTTCCCTCTCTATCTTCTCTACTGCTTATGGCCTCAGCTTGGGCTGTTGGGGCAACCTTGGCTGCCATGAGGGGGTAGAAATGGGCCATTGGAACCCCACACTACTCGCTGACACAGTCGGTGGGTTTTTAAGTCCTACTACACAGCAGTCACTGGGCTGAAAACACATTTCCTTAAAGAGTAAAAAGGAAGCCAGACTGTGGCATGTGGGTGAGTCACCAGCTCCAGCAACTCATATTAAGACCAAAGGGCTGGGAAGCGGCTGTGGCTCAATCAGTAGGGCTCCCGTTTACCATATGGGAGGCCCCGGGTTCGGTTCCCGGGGCCTCCTGGTGAAGGCAAGCCCGCCCGCACGGCGTGGTTAGCTGACCCAGCGAGCACAAGCAGCAAGGGGGGATAAATGAATAAATAAATAAAATCTTTAAAAAAAAAGACCAAAGGGCAAAAGGCCTAGAAGACAGCTTCAGAAACTCGGGCTCTGAAGATGATTATATGGTTCCCCAACTTTAGACAAAAGAAATGAAGCCATGAGTACCAAGGCTGGGCCTTCTGAGGGGCCTCCCTAAAGGGCACAGCCAGCTGCCTCACCAAAGATCAAATACAACTGTACGATGCACATATGGGAAGAACCCTGCCAGTGGGTAACCGCATCAGTGCCCCTTAAAACAAAAGTGACACATGGGGATTTTTATGAAAATGTTGCTGACAGTGAAAATGAATTTGTCAGTCACATGCACTATTGATGGCAATGCGAATTGGTAGAACTTTGGGAGAAGCAATTTGGCTATATACATCCAGTGCCGAAAAATGATCACATGCCACCCAGAAATATCTATATAATTTTTAAAGTTCCAGAGACAGTTTTGTTGCTTCCCTGTAGATGAGAGTCACTATACTAGATGGGCTATTATGCAGCCATTCAAAATGATATCTATATCATTTTAATTACATAGGGATTTGCTTAAGTTAGCATGTTTAATGAAGAAAGAATGATACAAATTATTTTTAAAATTTTAAATACACGTAAAAGAAACTGGAAATGGGAAGCGACTGTGGCTCAATCAGTACGGCTCCCGTTTACCATATGGGAGGCCCTGGGTTCGGTTCCCGGGGCCTCCTGGTGAAGGCAAGCCCGCCCGCACAGCGTGGTTAGCTGACCCAGCGAGCACAAGCAGCAAGGGGGGGGATAAATGAATAAATAAATTTAAAAATCTTAAAAAAAAAAAAAAAAAGAAAAAGAAACTGGAAATGACATCAAAACAGTAAACTCAATTGAGTCATTCATCCCTTTATTTAACAAATATTTTTGAGTACCAACTATGGTCTAGAACAGTGGTTTTCAAACTTTTGATCTCAGGACATGATTATGCTCTTAAAAATTATTGAAGACCCCAAAGAGATTTTGTCTATATGGGTTATATCTATTGACATTTACCATGTATTAAAATAAAGTTTGATAATTTTTAAAATATTTATTCATTAACTCAGTTTTTTAAATAATCATAATAAATCCACAGCATGTTAATACAAAGAACGTATATATTTTTATCAACAATAACACCATTCTCAGAAACAGAAAGCATTTAGTGAGAAGAGTGGCATTGTTTTACCTCTTTGCAAATCTCTGTAAGTCTGGTTTAATAGAAGACAGCTGGATTCCCATTTGCTTCTGCATTCAATTTGTTGTGGTATCACACTTCATGTAGACTGTGGAAAATTCCACTTATACTTGTGAGAGAAGAAAGTGAAAAAGGCAAATGGCATCTCAGTTGTTTTGAAACTAGATTTACCCTGATGTTTAGAAAATAGTTCTGACCTCGTGTACATTCTGAAAGGATCTTACCCACGGATGCCTGGATCACACTTTGAGAACCAATGGTCTAGGTATTTTGCTAGAAGTTAGCTGTAAAATAATAACAAAAGCAAAACAAAGTCCCTGCTCTCACGCCTCTTATACTCTATGAGGGGAAGAAAGAAAACAATCAGATAAATGACTCATCTCTCAGGTGGTGAGTGCTGCGAAGGAGAAGCACAGATGAGGGAGCAGCCATTTCAGCTGGTGGCCAGGGAGGACCTTGCTGATAAGGCCACTCTGGGGCAGAGCCCTGCAGACACCTGGGCTAAGTGCATTTCACTGGTGTCCTCTGGGAGTGGTTTCATGCTACTCTATACTTCCCTGCATTTCCCAAATTTTTCTAAGGAACAAGTGTGACCTTTACAATTTTAACAGTACTGTTATTGTTTAAACCAAGCCCTATTGCAAGGACACTTTCATCCATGCCACTCTCCTGAAGCAGATCTGAAAGCCCTGCTAAAGCCCATCAGGAGGGAGCCGTGGATGAGACCAGCATCGGTGCAAGTTGTGGCCATCGTTTTTGGGAGACCAGTGTGTCTGCAACAATAAAAACGCTTCTCAGTATTCTTTATTGATGCTAATCTGTCTCTAGGCTTCACTTGCTGATATAACTCATAGTATCCTGGACTCCAGCTCCCCAAGGCACAGGATGTGCCTTGACCTTGGACAGGGATCCCTTTTACCCAGGTGACCTCCAGCCCCTCTCCTGCCAGTACTTGCCCCATTCCATGACCTGATCACATACCAAGACAGCGACACCCAAGAGAAACAAACCAGGCTTTGCCCAAATGGCTAAATGACTATTTTAATTTGTAGAAATAATGAGGTTGAACTTCCTAAATGTATCGATGAAAATAGTGCTTATTTGAATCCCCAAGTCCCTCAGCATAGGGGAGAAGACGCTCCTCAGGGCCTTATGGACTGGTGCTTCCAGAGCTTGTGGGGTCCTTGTGCCAAGGGAGAGCCAAGGAGAGTGGAGGTTCCAGAGCCAGCAGGACCCTCCTAAGGAGGAGGTGGCGGCCAGTCGCTCCACAGGCCAAATACTGACCTGACCAGGACTGCCAAGAGGCTGCGACTTGCCGATCAGGGGGTCCTCGCTGCACCCCAGAGCATCGTCAGGGCATGTGAGCAGAGAGGGCGGTGCCCGATCACGTCGGGGCAGTGGGCACAGGGGAGTGGAAGAAGGGCAGGCAGCAAGCACCTTCTGCCAAGACTTCTTGTACAGGTAAAGCTTCACCTCACAAGCTTAAGGAAATAATTCAGTTTTGCAATATTTTCCTTTTGTTCAACTCTGGGAAATGGGCAAGGCTTGAACTTACTTGTAACTTATATGAATATAGTCCCTTCGATTAGCCAGCATAGTTACGTGGTTTGCTGCTATTGAATCTGCTGAGCACTGTTTATATAATCCTTCATTTTATAATTTACACCTTGTTTTTGTAGAACAGTTATAAAATCTCTGTAAAAAAAACACTAAAAGGTAAAACGTACTTAACATTTTGATATATATCTTTCCAGACTTTTGATGCGTGGTGCACACATATTAATTTATATTTTACATACTCTAGATAACAGTTTGTAACTTGCTTTTTCCATTTGACAGTATATTGTGAACATTTCATACACAGAAATAGATAGACGTTTCATAATTTATTGAATCCATCATCTGCTTTGGGGTTTTGACGTGTTGAATTTTTACCAAACATCCTTTTACTTTACATATCAGTCTGATTAATTTTCCAGATAAATTGCTGGAGCAAAGGGCATCAAAATTTCATTACGTATCTATGCACTTTTCTAAAGGTAAGCGACTTTTATCCAAATACCACCGGTTTTATTTCTAGTGTGGGAAATCCTGAGAGGAAGAGCGAGGTGTGAGGCTCGCAGGCCGAGCTGCAGGGGCAGCGTCATTCCACCTTCACCCCGATACAGCAAGACGCTGCGTTCCATGCCGGCAGGGTCTTTTTAAAACAATGCTTCCTGTTTTCTTTGGTTTTATTTTCCAAATATAAAATTAACACGTAGGCGCGAGAAGACCACAAAGCAGAGAGTGGGGCGAGACAAGCGGGTAACCACGACCCCCCCGGGCACAAGGAGGCTGGGAAGGAATGTCCGAGGGCCAGTGGGTCCACCAAGACACGTTCCCTTCACGGAGCACTGGGGCAGAGATTTTAAAAGCTGATAAAGCCCAGTGTTGATAGAGGTTTGGGGACCAGGAAATGGCGGTCGTTGCAGGCTGGACTATAAGTCAGTTCAACCATGTTGGAGGACCTTTTGGCAAAATCCATGAAAATGTGATCTTGCAATTTCCACTTTTGTGCAAAGAAATGCCCTCGTGGACATCCGTGTGGCTGTGGACACACGTGGATTTCTGTCTCGGGATTGTTTGTGAGAGTGAAAGAGCAGATGTCTAGAAATCCATCCAGACAGTGGAGAGCTCTGCAGCCACGGGCAGGACGGAGAGCATCTGTGTGTAAAGGATGGGGTGGGGGAGCAACGAGCAAGCATACAAGGGGACCCCTTGGTGTAGAAGACGCACATGGGCAAGCGTTTTGGGTTGTGTGTGCACCGTGTAGTTCAGGCTGGAAAACGTCCAGCAGAAAATATCAAGCTGTTCCGGAAGTTTCCTCTGGGCGGGGATGCAGGGGTGATGGCGCCTGCTCTGCCTGCTTAGGATGCTGGAGCAGGGGCTCCTAACCCTTTGTGCTCCACGGACCCCTGTGCCAGTCAGGTGACAACCACGGACCCCTTCTCAGAATGTAGCAGCAGATAGTTTTATGACATGCCCACACCAACATGTCCCCACAAGAATTATGTTTTTTTAAATTTTCAATTCAAGCTCAAGGACCCCCTGAAATCTTTCCACGGAGCCCCCTAGTTAAGAGCCCCTGAAATGGTTTACAGTGATTACATTCTACTTTTTTAAAATAAAGAGCAATCACTTGAAAAAGAAGGGACCCAGGAGTCAAACAGGGCGTTCCTGGGAGAACTGGGGACCCCTCGGGGTTACTCGCCCACCAGGCCTTGGGAGGAGGTGGCAGTCCTCAGCCTGAGCACACCCTCGCTGTGGGTTCCCACCCGCTGTGCTGCTGTGGACCAGGGTGGGAGCTTGCAGACCCCAGCCCAGCGGGCCCTGGAAGGGCCTTGGGCACACACAGCTTGTGTCTGGGCTCTCCTTTCCCAGCGCAGGCACCTGGGCCTGGGCACGTTTAGTGACGGGTCCAAGGTCCCTGTGAGATGGGATGGAGCGGAGGCCAGCAGGTGTGCCTGTGGCTGCCAGTGCCCTCGGGCCCTGCAGAGCCAGAGCTGCCAGCATGGGCCCCACAGAGCACGAGGGGAACATGAGAGTCCCGGAAGGCAGAGAGGGGCCTTCAACCCTCCCTGACCAAAATAACCGCATTCATCATGGCCTGGTCCCTTTCAAACAACTCACCCTGTTCAGCTTCATTTTTGTTCCTAATTACAAAATTATCATGGGGGAGGGAACAATTTTTCCAATCTAAGAACTAGTTAAAAAATAATAATGCATGCAGCTTTCGAAAGAAGGAGGTAGATATTTCTATGCTGACATGGAAAGATATCCAAGATATTATATGAAAAAAGCAAAGTGCTAAATGGTTTATATAATATGATCTCTTATGTGTGAATTACACACACACATATACAGACTAGTATATACATAATCAGGTATCAAAAAAATAAACTGTTAGTAGAAATTATTGTTTGAGGACAGGAACAGAAAGGAAGGAGTAAAGGTTTGCCCTTGTATTTTGCTTGAACTTTCTAACCATTATCTTTTTTTAAATGTATTTCCTTTCATACCAACCTAGCTTACATGGGTGCTGGGAGGATAGGGCTGTACGTTTTCCACTAATATTTATCTCAATTTGAAAAATGAATAAATTCCGTAAAATAAAAAAACAATGTAAAATTAAATGCTCTTTGAAGGAAATTTGGAAAATTCTGGAAAGTATAAAGAAGGAAACAGAAATCACACATTATCCACCTACCCATGGATAAGTGCCGTTAACTTGTAGCAATTCCTTCCCTGCATTTTTCTTTGTAGAGAGATGCATATGTGTTTTCACATTTTGGAATCACAGCCTTTATAAAGTTCTAGAATCTGCTTTCTGCACACACGGCTTCAAATTCTGAGCACAGGTACTGAATGCCAACCTAAGTGTCTTCAGCTCATTGTCATGATAACACCCCTGAAAGGCAGGTGTTTCACATCTTCAAGCGGTCACCACGCCAGGCCTTCAGCCCACCTACCCCTACCATGACTGTTCAACGGCGGTTCCGTTGCATTGCCCCTTACTTGCACTTGATTGAATTAAATCCAGCAAAAACTTATGAAACATAATAGTGTTTTGTTCGTAACTGCAAACGGAATCCATCAGGTAGCATGGAGTTCCTTCCAGCTGAGACACAGAGAAGCAGTGGCCCAGCGCTCACTGATGTCTACTGATGTCTCTGGGACTTTCCAAGAATTTGGGTGACTGATCTGCAGCCCCCCAGCCACACATCCCCACTTACACACACACTGACACAAGCGCGTGCAAATGCACAAGACCCTCCGTCCCATCGCTTCCTGTTGGCAAGTGCTCCCACCTCCCCAGCCCTGCTTGCAGGGAGAGCTCTGTGAGATTGCAAACATTTTGGAAAATGGCATCAATACCTACATGATGTTTGTTTCATTCCTCATCAGTTTTATCGCTGCGTACATGGTGTTTCCCAACACTTTAAATCCCTTTATATGATCAGCAAAGACCTTAGTTATGACTACAAGGAGGTCGCCGCTGCTCTTGGAAAAGGTCACGCTCTCTTCCCCGGCAGCCAGTGTAAACATTAAGCACGTTGCCGCCTGCTTCCTGGGGACCCGAGGCCCCTCTCCTGCTCTGCCCTGACGATACCATCCGCCCCCGATGACAGTCAGGCTGCAGGCAAACCCCAGACAGCTCCCAAACAGCAAATCCCGGCAGCCGCAGACATAAGCCAAAGAGATCAACCAAGCAATCTCTCCAAGAGGTTACTATCTTTATGAGGGTAGCAGTGTGCTTGAAAAGCCGGGGACCATTTGTGTCCTTACCAAATTTTATTTGGAGACATTTATTACCAATGCAAAGGGTAGTTCTTTTGGTGCCTGTTTTTAAAAAGTCGTTATGTGTCTGCTTTAGAAATAGCATTTGTCTCCTTGAATTTCTCAAGTTTTCAAATGCTTTGCTCTTGTTTTCTTTTAAAAATCATGCCCTCATTATGGAAATTACATCCCCACAACGGACGTAAAATTTATTTCCGAATTGCATCTACGTTCATGGGCAAAAGTAATCAAGAAAAGCCACTGGCTACAAAAACTGCAACAAAATGAACCTTTAAAAAGCTAATGACTTAAGGGTGATGGTAGAGACATATAATGTATGTGGGGCTTACACTATTTGTCATTAACACATATTCTGAAAGCTTGGCTAATATAATGTGACACAAAATTAGTCAAACACAATTCATGCAATATTGTTTAATTTTACTCCTCATTTAACTTGGTTTTAAGCAAAATCATTATGTCACATGATAACGTTCACTTGAACAAGAAATATTTCATAATGGTCGCTGCCTTTAGAAACGAGTTATTAGGGACTCCATGTTGAACACATTCTTAACTATGGGAACTACGAAGCTAATGGCTTAATCATATTTTGACACCATCTACATACTTTATGCATTATTTACAAGAAAGATATAAAAATGAAACCACTGAATAGCTCACACAATACTTCACAGTCATAGTTAACTAGCTAAAAATATAACACATTTATCTTCCAGAGGCTTTCTATTTGCATATAGATATTTGCATACCATGTTGCAATATGCTGTTAATGTAAAATTTAACCTTTGTTCTTTCCCTCTGATGTGCAAGGTATACTCATTAAGTTAAAAATAATGGCAAAAATAAGTCTTCTGGTGATATACATTTCATAAATTATTCCCCAGAGCAGTGGGGAAAGGTAAAATGTGGGTGGGAAAATGGTTAATTGAATTAATTCCTCATTTTCTATATTTTTATTTTACAACTCGGAGACAGAGCCATTTGACTAGTATATGTCAACTGTATGAATTACAAAAGCTCTCCTCTCAATTATTCAGGATGTCAGCCCTCTTCGTCCTATGTTAAAACAATTCTCCATCTCGGGACGGAGATGAATGTACAGCATCATCTCACACACCTGTTAAATGGATGGCCGTTCACTCAGCAGGGGGAATATGCGACCACTAAGCATGAAACCTACTGCAAGATCATTAAGCATTCGGGCAAAAACGTAGACAGTTTTTATCTTGCATTAGGTTATAATAGGCAATGTCCGTTTCTAATTAAGCCTACGTATGGACTTTTACAGAAGCAAGGCAGGTACTTGTCACAGTTGGAAATCTGGTAAGAGACTGTGTTACTTGACTATCTAAATCCCAAATTCTCTTTTTCCTTGTTGATACAGTCCGATTTTAAAACACATTGTTCTGTTAGACCCAGTACCTGAAGTTGTATCGAGGCAGGTTCCATCCTTGGAAGGAAAAGGAAACAAACAGATGGCAAGCCCATCTAAGCGTGCCAAATGTCCAAATTCTTTGTTGAGTGGATGTATCTCAGAAGATGATTCCTGCCCAGAGAAGCAAGGGTGGCACCCGGGCAGAGTGAGTGGGGCTGGAGTGGTAGAGGAATGGCGTGGAGTGTGCATAAAAGCCCCACAGCCAGGAAGGGCAGGGGGTCTGGGGGCGACGGACACAGCATCCAGGCCACAGGCCTGGGAAGGGGCTGCAGGGACATGCAAGAAAGCAGGCCCCGCCTCGCGCCTCCAAGGTGGAGAGCTCGTCTTCCCAGGGCCCCGGAACCTCAAGACAGGCCCATACCCCTCGATTCTCTATTCCCATCCAGCATCGGAGCTGGCAGCCCAGACGCACGCAGGCAGCAGAAAGCTCGGGTCCACCAAGGGAGGGGGTAGCTGAGGCTGAGGAGCCGGTGGGCAGCCACGGGGCCCAGACAGCAGCCCCCCAACCCGTGCCCCCAGCCGCCTCCTTTCCTGGACCGTGCAGAGTTCTGGGCTTCCCCCAATTTCCAGAAGCAGTCGGGGGCAGTGCTTTCTTCTGCTTTCTCCTTCCAGGGCAGCCACAGCACTCGGCACTGAGCCAACCCACCCATGACCCCAACACTGACCTCGAAGGCCCACCTCTTTGGGAAAGAGCTAAGTGCGTCTCTGTGGGGTGCCTCCTGGGTGCAGTCAAAATTATGTCTGCTGGTTCTGGATGCCGGCACCTGTCTACGAAGGCCTGGCGTGACCCGACTCTGCCATAGTCGTCTAATTCAACAGCCCAGGACGGCTTCCACCACAGCCCCACGTGGCTGGAGGCCTTCCACTCTGCTCCCACTTTCTTTAACGATCGTGCTATTTATAAGCAGACGTGAAACATACGTAAGCTGTGGGAGCATATTTAGTCTCATCTCCCAGGGATTTTTGCTTTCTCATTTTGGCACCACCGAAAAGATAAATGCACTGTGATCATACCTCATTTTCTGTAAGAAAGGAAAGAATGACCCAAAAATGCTGAGTGCATTTCAAACGAGCAGCAGCCAGGGCTCTTCCACTGGCCGCCTGAATCCCCTTGAAATGGAGGCAGAGCCACGCGGCAGAAACGCAGGCTTGAACTTTTGCTTCTTTCCAGTGTCTTCTGGACTCCTGTGTGTGTGATTGCTCTTGTAAAGGTTCTTACCGCGGTAAATAAAATTGTAGAACCTTGGAAACACTATTATTACAGCACAGAGCTAAGGTGTACGGAGCGGGAAATAACTCTCGGAGGAATAAATTACATGTGATGAGGGCCAAAAGAATACAGCTCCTATTTCAGGAAGTCTTCCAGGCAAAAGCGGAGATTTGGCAGTTTTAGCGTTCCTTTCAAGACAATGCACGTCACCAAAAACATTATATTCTTCACAGAGCGCCCCAGAGGCTGCTGCAACCACGCCGACGCCGTTGCACTTCCACTACCTCAAATTCAACACAGATCTTCTTTATTAATTTTAATTTGTCATCAATAGCCTGACAGGCACTCTTTCGGCAAGAAATACTGCATTAACTGTTTCCCTCACTGTGGCAGCTATTAAAATTGTGATGGTGATTAGCAGGAATGAGGTCAAACAGAATAATGCGAGCGTAAGTCGCTACCAGCAAAATGTATAACACAGGAGGATTTATTATGTTCACTTGCCAAGGCGTAATTTTTTTTTTTTTTTTTTTAAAGATTTTATTTATTTATTCATTTATCCCCCCCTTGCTGCTTGTGCTCGCTGGGTCAGCTAACCACACCGTGTGGGCGGGCTTGCCTTCACCAGGAGGCCCCGGGAACCGAACCCAGGTCCTCCCATATGGTAAACGGGAGCCCTACTGATTGAGCCACAGCCGCTTCCCCCAAGGCGTAATTTAAAAACAGGGTACCCCGTCTGCCCTGCTGGCTCATAGGGCTCCCAGCTCATTGAAACATTTCCTGCTAATATGTTTATTTGCTTCTGGCATATATTCCCATTTACCGTATTTCAATAACCATAGTTAAAATAAACTTAATTGTTGCCCTCTACTTCATATGAACAGCAGGTAAATAAATCATCTGATGATTAGCTCAGACAACGTAAATGAGGGCGATGTAGTCATCGATATTGGCAACAGAAAAATTAGTGTTTATAACCTCCTTCTGAAGAACTGGATTTAGTTCTCTTTCTGAAGAGTCTGTTTGCTAAATAAGGATGTCACGGGGACACAAAGTCTCCACTCTGCTAGAGGTAAAGTGACATGCTATTAAGCATCCTGGGGAAAGTGTTCAGTTTTTGCAGCTGTGATTAAGTTCACTTGTAAACTTTACATGTGTTCTTTGTGAAAAATAGGAAATCCAGGCATAACAGTGACCTGGAAATCCATGGCCCTGGGCTGCCTTTTTCAAGGAATGCAGACCAACTTTGAGTTCCCACTAATAGTTCAAAACATTTTTTATTGGGAGGTTATTTAAATCGGGGACTAAAAACAGAGAATGTGCATTTTCAAATTAGCGGCGTATTTTAAGTATGCAGGTTATCTTCAAACTGAGAGCCCATGAGAACAAGCAGCTATCAATAATCTTTCAGTTAGTCCCGAATGTCACTCAGTCGTTATTTGAAATATCATTTAAACCACTTAGTGTAGGGGATCTTTCGCGCTATGGTTTGGAATGTGCTGTGGCTGGTAGCGCGTGGGCAAACAAGCAGGCCGGGAGGGAAAACTGATGACGTGAGCCAACCCAAGGACCAGAGGATTACCCTGCATTCCTGGAAAACCCCAGCCACAGGGCAAGCTTGCTGCAACGTGGTTTTCCTACACTTTCACACCTGCTCATTTGTGCAAAAATAAATACGTCAATAAATTATTCAGCATTTTAGCTGAATAAATCTACAGAGAGTGGTAAAAACCATGGCTTGGTACAAAATTTCAATTAATATTGGGAAAGGCTCTTTTTCTGCATTTTAAGGAATACGTTTTTGAAAGCCTTTTCTGAGCAGCTATGTATTATATAAAACTGGCTAGACCCTCACGCAGCAAAGCTTGCAATGAATCCGAGGATTTGCGTTACCAGGGGGTGGAAATGTAATAAACTCCACTGTAAGTCTTGCTCTGAACCTTGAAAGAATACAGACAATATATGCCACCCTCTCCTCGGAACTGTCATCTGCAAGGCGGGAGGCTGCGTCCGGGTGCGGAAAGAACAGAGAGAGAAGGAGGCATGCCAAGATCTGCCGCCGCTGGCCCCTTTCACTCTCGCGTAAATCAGGCCCTGCTGCAGGAGGAATTTTCCTTGCCGTGTTTCCGGTGCCAGAGCCTGTCGTGTTAGACAATCAGAGAACTTTTATAAGAAAACCAATGAATGTCAAATATGCCCGTCCTGCTCGCGGAGGCCTCGCGCTCGTCTCGCCCAAGGAAAACGAGCGAGCGGCAGGAGAGGCAGCACCGAGGCCCTTTGATCCCCCCACCCTGGCTGGCTGGGGGACGCCCCTGCGTGGAAGGCAGCACAGACTTAACATATCGGCTCCATTTGAATCGATGATCCGCACGATGTTTGTAATTCCACATCAAGCGGCCCCGGCACCTGGCGTTTATTTGTGCTGTTGTTTTGGCAGGTTATCCCAGGGCCTCTTCTCATCTGACATGTCAGGTCTACAAACAAAGAGGCCTGGCGAATTCACTTTTACAGTTAGGCAAGCTGAATGCTATTACCCGTGTATTTGTCACCGACCTGCAGATCCTAGGCTCTAATCTGCCATCTGGATGGATGCTACAGAGGAAGAAGCCAGGGACATGCATTTCTCAGTAACTACCTGCTGCCAGCTATTATTTTAAGGGTCCTGTGATTTTCTTTTATTTTGAGTAGAAAAAACAAGGCAGCTGCGGTAATAAAAAGGCATATCAACTAGTCACTTCCTGGCAGATTTGTCACTGGTGTGGATACAGTAGAGGCTTTTTTGTTGTTGTTGCTAGAAAATGTATACTCTCGAAAATAATATTGTAAATCTGGAGTATGTGCTTCAAATAAAACCCTTTTTAGTGCCTTACATACCAGTAAACAAAATAAAAATGTATGCATCTTATAAAGAACTGCCGATACCTATATATACGCACGGGATGATACTTACAAATCAGACATTGACAGAAGATATTTTAGGTGATGTGGTTTGGTGGTGAAAGTTGTTTTTTATTCCTAAATCACATTAACATAGCTACAAAGCCATACATTATCATAGCTCTCCTATAATTTTCCTAAACATTTTCTAATGATAGATTGTATTTTAGGGTCTCCCAGGACCGAAGTTTAACTACATAATTCCCAGTTGTGAATTAAATTGCAAAATCAAGTGCTTCAGATAATTCCTTTTATTTTTGCACATCACAATCCTAGAGCTATTTTTCCCTGTTCAGCACATAAATAAATCTTCAGAAATGGCCGGCCACCAGTAAAATGTCAGTTGTTCGATCTGTGTTTTTAAATTAATTAGGAAAAAGCTTTTTCTTAAACGATGATCTCGAGGATTGAGACCCTGTGTCAAGCCACAGAATCACAAACAATGCGTTTACACTTTTTCCTCTCATATTTTGAAATATATACGTGACTTGTGACTCGAGCTCCAACGCCGAACAAATGTGAGATGCAGCCTCTCTGTGCACAGAGGCCCCGAGTCTCCAGGTGTGGCCACAGGACGTGGCGGTTTGAACAAAGGACTCCATGCGTCAGTGCCCTCCCGTCCCGCGCAGGAGTTAGACAATCCTGAACAATAAAGCCCGGCCCCAACAAAGAGTGATTAATGGCCTGGGGAGCTGGAACGCCACGTCGTCCAGATCGGCTCCGAGTGGGTCTTTGAAGGGGGAAATGAAAAGAGTTTTGAGCTTTAAATATTTACTGTTTCATTCATCAATGGAGCATGGAAGCGCAGAAACAAATATGCAGACATTGTTTTCCTGGAACTCCCTTTCCCACACCACACTCACCTGCGATACCTGTTTATGGCAATTAGCGCCAGGGAAGGCGTGGGGAGGAAGTGGGCGACGGATTCGGCAAGGAGTCTTCAGCCGAGCCGTTCGCCCCACTCCTGAATTTTGTTTGTCACCTGGGTCTCCTGCAGGCTGATTCCATATTAAGGACCAAAGTGCTCGTCGTATTTTGTGTTTCTACACAATCTATTATTGAAAAGTGGCCTGTCTCCCCACAAAAGGGAATGCTTTTATGTCATTTAAGAGGGGAACGAGGTAGAAAATGTCCCTACAAAGTAAACCGCCTGCATGTCAAAATATGTTTTAAAATGCCATCACTGTTTCCGTAATTGTGAGATGTCAGTTTTTAATTTTCCGTTGGTAAAGTTTATTTTGCCTACATGAGAGAGAGAGCACACATTTTTATTTTCCGAAGCGCTTGTGGTACAATCTTTCCTTAGCTAAGTAATAAAAATCAGGTTTTTAGTATTATATTTGACCATATTATTATTTTATACATCTATTGAGCACTTTCGATGTACATTTGCATTATTTTGTCTCCATCTGACAACCATTTTTGGAGGGAGATATTGTTTCAGATAAGAAAACTGGGGCTCGGTGAAGCTGAATAACTTGGCCAAAGGCACACGGTGAGTGAGCAGAAGCCAGGATTCAGCCCCACATCTGCGGGTTCCAAGTCTCCCTCACTTCGTTGTCCCTTCCTTCCCTCCTCTGCCCAGCTGGGGGCCCTCCCCTCTGCTCGACCCTCTCCCCTCCCCACGCCCCCCCCATCCATCCACTCCTCCATCACACATATCAAACATAGGCAAGGCAGCCTGGTTCCTGGTGGAGCAGTCCATTCCTGCAAACCAACAAAGCTTTGCTAATGAAGAAAACAATGAAGGCAAGATGAAGCTGATCGGGAGCCCCTGGCAGCAGGGAGCAGATACCAGGGCAGCTAGTGTGGCCTCTGCTTCTCCTGAGGCAGGGCAGCCACGCTCCGCTCCTAGTGGATCCCAAGACCCACCTACAGATGATGGGTTGCACTGGGACTAACACGTGCATGGGAGCCGGCTCATTTGAAAGGGAAGTATTCTTTCTAGGGGCACCACAACGTAAGGGATAAACTCCCAGGTGGGTCTGGTGCCTAGAGAAGGATACATTGACGTCATGAGTCTCGATATCTCAATCTGACAACATTTGGGGCAGGAAAATTCAGCCTTTGAGGAAGGAAATTCAGACTTGCCCAACACCATCTGACCATATTAAAGGGGCTGAAAGGGAAAGGGAAAGGGAAAGGAGAGTAATGATGGGGGTTAGGGAGAAGGGCAAAGGGCTGAAAGAACTTGTTTGTAACCAGAGTTCTGCTTCTCTGGCCAACAGTGCAGGGATGGCCATGGCCAAGAGTGAGGGGATGGCCGTGGCCAAGAGTGAGGGGGTGGCTGTGGCCAAGAGGGAG